>APFE030527618.1:11646-134350 GCA_000404065.3 Pinus taeda
GGTGGCAGATGCACTCTCAAGAAAGGATGAGGATGTGGAAGCATTGTTGTGTGCCATTTCTATTATCCAACCAGATTGGATAAATGAAGCAAGGGAGGAATGGAAGAACAATGAAGAAGTGTGGGAACTTATTCAGAAGTTACAAAAAGATTCCAATACATCTGATACATTTAGTTGGAAAAATGATTCATTATGGTACAAAAATCGCTTATACCTCTGTAAGAATTCGCAACTCAAACAAAAGATTCTTATGGAATTGCACACTTCTCCCTTAAGAGGGCACTCAGGATTTTTAAGAACTTACCACAGGGTTAAGAAGGATTTTTTTTGGGATGGGCTTAAATTAGATATTCAAAATTTTGTGGTAGAATGTTTGGTTTTCCAACAAAATAAAGTTGAAACAATCAAGACCCCAGGTCTATTACAACCTTTATCCATTCCAAGCCAACGTTTGGAGGAGGTTTCAATGGATTTTATCACAGGTTTACCCAAGTCTGAGGGAAAGAGTGTCATCATGGTGGTAATTGACAGACTTACCAAATATGCACACTTTTGTGCATTATCACATCCATTTGAAACTAGTACAATTTCTACTGCATTTATGGAAACAATTAAAAAGCTACATGGAAACCCAAAGATTATTGTAAGTGACAGAGATCCCCTTTTTACTGGAAATTTTTTTACAAAATTATTTTCTTGTCTTGGTACTCAGTTAGCTCATAGCTCATCCTATCATCCTCAATATGATGGGCACATTGAGATAGTAAACAAATGTTTGGAAGGATATCTTCGTTGCTTTGTATCTGATAAACAGACATAATGGGTCAAATGGTTGCCTCTGGCTGAATGGTGGTATAACACTTCCTTCCATACAACAATAAAAATGACCCCATTTTTGGCACTTTATGGGTATCAACCACCATCCATCACATCATATTTAAGAGAAAATTCTAAGGTTCAGGCAGTGGAACATCACATCGAACATCAACGACAAGTCCTCAAACTCTTAAAGGATAACCTCGTGTTGGCACAAAATAGAATGAAACAAAAGGCAGATCAACATCACAGTGAAAGAAGTTTTGATGTAGGTGATTGGGTATTCCTACGACTACAACCATATAAGAAAATGTCCCTCAAGCAAGTTAAGAAGGACAATAAATTATCACCAAAGTATACGGTCCATACAAGGTGTTGCAAAAGATTGGTACTATGGCATACAAATTGGAGCTTCCTGCAGCTTCTCGATTGCACCCAGTTTTCCATGTTTCATGTTTAAAGAAGGTTATAGGCGACAAGCTCCAGTTCAAACAATATTGCCAGAACTTGACGAGGAAGGAAAAATTATATTGGAACCGGAAGCAGTCACAGAAACAAGAACTCGACAACTACGAAATTGATCAATTTCAGAGTATCTTATCAAGTGGAAGAACTTATTTGCTGAAGATTCCACATGGGAGGATGAGAATTTTATACAGAAGCATCTAGAACTACTCAAGTGTTGAGGACACACTTTTTTGAAGGAGAGGGGCATGTTGGGTCCCTATAATACTAGTGATTACCCCATTACTATTGTAGTTGTACCCCTTATTAATATTGTTGTGTCCCTATTGTCCCCATATTTTATTACTGTGCCCCATAGAATCCCTCTATTGTTATTTTTGTGGCTTTATATTATTATTGTTAGGTCGGCTGGGTTATATTGTGACTGCTTAGACTCCTATATATAGAAAGGAGGTTTTTTCATTTGAATCATCCAAGAATTGTTCATTTGTGTAATGTAAAGGAGGTTGCCCCCTTGAAGAGGCTGAATTCTAAAGTGTTGATCTCTCTTTTCTATCTTTTTGTGAGCTAGTTTCATAACATGTAATGTTTCCACTTTTTCACACTTTGCACTAATGCATACAATTCTTTATCATATGTAAGATAGTTAACCACTATAGGATTAAAAGTCTCAGAATGATAACATATGGGTTTACCATGCTGTGTCAACACTGCTTCCATGGCATAGTCACTGGCATCTGTTTGGATCTCAAATGGTCTTTGCAGATCAGGTAGTGCTAGTATAGGGGTTATACTAATCTTTTCTTTCAAGTTGTCGAAGGCTTTCTAGTGTTTGCCTCCCCATTGAAACACCTTGTTCAATCCTGTTAAAGCATGTAAGGGAGTTGCAATTGAGGAAAAGTTAGGAAATGAACTTCCTCCAATATTGTGTTGCCCCTAAGAAGCTTCTCACTTTTGTAGCAGACTTGGGTTTAGGCCAGTTTACAATGAATGCCACTTTAGAGGGATCTATTTTCAATTCACCACCCCCTATTATATGACCCAAATAATTTAGATATGTTTTGCCAAATTCACATTTTGAGAGTTTAACATGAAGTTTTTCTCTTTTCAAAACATCCAGTGTCTGCTTAACATGCTAAAAATCAAAATATCATCCAGATACACAATAAAAAAATCATAAAGAAATGGTCTGAGCACATCATTCATTAATCTCATGGAAGTAGCAAGAGCATTAGTTAAGCCAAAAGGCATAATCAACCACTCATACAATCCCTGCTTTGTTTTGAAAGTAGTCTTCCATGCATCTTGTTCTGCAACTCTGACCTGATGGTATCCACTATGCAAGTCTAGCTTGGTGAAATAAACAACTTCTTTCAATTGATATAATCTATGCGGGGAAGGGGATAATGATTTTTGATTTTTATCTTATTGAGTGCTTGGTAATCATGCACATTCTCATGAGCCATCTTTCTTTCTCACCAAAATGATTGGTGACCCACATAGTGATGTTCTAGGCTTGATGAACCCCTTCTCGAGCAACTCCTGCACCTGCTTCTTGATTTCAAAATTCTCTAAAGCAGACAACCTGTACATTCCAATGTTAGGCAAAGGAGCATCTTGCTACAAAATAATATCATGTACTATTTCATTTTTGGGTGGCAGACCTTTAGGTTCTTAAAACAAGATATCATACTCTGAAACAACCTTTCCTAAATAAGCTTGGTGTTTAGCATCACAACCCTCAAATACATTGGTTTTATCAGGTTTATTTTCCTTTACAACCATCAGTAAGAATTGTTCGCATGAATTTATCATTCTTTTCATATGCCCTGAGTTTATGAGAGTATAATTATTCTTGAGCTTATGAGCTCTTACAAAGTATTCGATTTCATCTTTAACAAGCAGATACTTGTTCTCAGCTCTATAGAAAATAGCTTTCCTATCATACAAGTAAGGACTTCCTAAAATAATTATCCAAAGGAATTATGCCTAACTCAACCTCATCTACAAATGTTGACCCAAAACAAAACTTGAGTTTTCACTGTCTAGTCACTTGTAGTTGTGCTTTATCATTCAACCATCCTAATGGGTATGGTTTCTTGTGAGGTGTAGTTGCTAATCCCAATTTCTTTACAATTGCTTTAGAAATCAAATTTACTTGTGAGCCACTATCGAATAAAGTATCAATCTTTTGATGTTTGGAAACAACTCAAATATGGAAAAGCTCATGTCTTTTTCTCTCATTTTTTTCATCAATAATACATTAAGCAGAATTACTAGTAGATGCTTCAGAATTCTTACCTTTTATACCTATGGCTGTGATGGTTGTTTCATCTCTCGAGTCTGACCCCGAATCTTTCTGAATAAATGCAACAATCTTCTTCTTCTTGACCTCGAACTTCTTAGGTCTTAGCTCTGGATGCAGAATCCGACAATGCTCATCATCATGCCCATCCTTTTTACAGTGAGTGCATGAAGCTTTGGTTTTTTATGCAGCATTAGCCTTCCTTGCTTTCCACTTCTGCTTTCTTTTCTCCTTGCTCTTCCTTGCAGTGGGTTGGGATGGTCCCCCAACTTCTAGATTTCCATTCTTTCCTCTAGCTTCTAGATGAGTAGCTTTTATAGATACCTCATCTATACTAGTGGGATTAAACATGAGGATGGTATGCCTCATGTAGCTGTGTAGACCACCAATGTACTTCAACAGAGTCTTTGGTGAGTCTAATGAGATTCCTAGAAGCAATTCTCTCTTTCTAAATTCTTGAGTGTACCCTTGCACACTTTGCCCGTTCAATTGCTGAAGAGTTTGCCAACTCATCATGGCTTGTTGCATGTAGGCCAATGGATAGAACTGATTTTTGATTGCAGAAACAAATTCACTCCAGACAGGGATAGTCTTACCATGTCTTTTCATGTCAGCTTGGATTCTGCCTTCCCACCAAACCAAAGCAGTGCCTCCAAGGTGTAGGCTTGACAACTAAATCTTGCTTTTATCTGAGTCGATGTTCTGTACTCTACAATAAAAATCAATTTGTCTAATCCAATTGTCCAACTTTTTTGCATTTAACTCTCCATCATATATAGGTAGATCAAATTTAACATCTAGTTTGATCAAAGATGCTTTATTTTTAGGGCTATTAGGAGGTGTGAGAAAGCTTTCCTCTTTCCATTTTCCTTTGGAGTGTTCATGGAAATGTGATTCATCTTCTCATTTGTCTTGTTTAGAGCCTAATGAATCTTCATCCTTGTGTTTTCTAAAGTCCTTATACATTTCTTCTACCATGGACTTTATGGCTAGGAAAATTTCTATGAATTGAGGGTTTGGACCCATAGGACCTTCCTCAGACATTGTCTTCCGAGGATAGACTCTCCTAATTTCAGGATTAGTTTCGACCAACTCTCCTTCTCCTAGTTTGAGCTTTGATCTAGTGAGCATTCAATAGCTAAACCAACACAAGCTTGTCTAACCTTAAAACCTAGAGCTCTGATACCACTTGATCTGATAATCACCTTATGAATGACCTCAATTAATTAAATATTGAATGAAGGTATTATAGACTCATGTGTTGGTGTTGTTGACATTATTGCACAGGTTTGGTGCCATGGCACAGGTGTTGTCCTTGATGGAAACTCACTCTGATGATAGATCACATTTCAGGCTCTCAGAATGAATGAAATCATATATATGCAGGTTCACCTTAACGAAGCCGCGTATACACGTGGGTTGGACGTTCCCAAGGTGCGTATGCGTATACACACACTTTCATGCAAGGAAAAGTGTGTACATGTGGGAGATTTTATTTTTGGTCCATGGTATTTAGTCCTTGGTATTTGAACCTATGGTTTTGGGTCCATGGTATTGAATTGTTATGGTTTTTGGACCATGGTATTGTGAAATTCTTAAGGCTATAAAAGAGGAAGGAGACCATTTGGCAAGGTACTATCTAAATTATTGAATATCTGATAAAGTGCTAGATCTGGAATACTATGATTTGGTTATGGTGCAGATCTGGATCTGAATGAAGAAGGAGCTTGAGCGCAAGGAGAAGGATAAGTTCTATTGATGGGTCAAAATCTTAAGGCTTGGATGATAGTATATTTGTATGATTTTGTGCTGTTCTATGGGGCGCACGCTCGATCTATAAATTTGATAATCTAGGTTAACTAATGTCTGAATAATTGAAAGAGTGAATTATCCTTTATAGATCTGTACGCAGGTTCAATGAAGGTAAGGCGCGTATACACACAATTTCTGCAAGTGAAAGAAGCGTATACGCTGGTTGGTCTCAACACAGAAGCATATACACACAGTTTTTACAAGTGAAAGAGGCATATACGTAGGTTAGTCTCGATGAAGTAGTGTATACACGTAGTTTCTGCAAGTGAAAGAAGCACATACGTAGGTTGGTCTTGATGCAGAAGCGTATGCACGCAGGTTTCTGAATAGTGAAGTAGTGTACGTCTTTTGAATTTTGTTTTAGCTGCTTCTACTATTTAGCTACAGTGTTTTGGGTTCATAATTGGTGTGTGATTATTGTTACTGTGTTCTGGGTACAACAGACGGAGAAGTGTTTATTTGATTCAGTACTAATGGGTGAAAAAGAGATTGTTTGATGATTGGATCCAGTCTAAAAATTTATGAAACGTGGTCCCTGGAAGAAAAGAGAGGGTTGTAGCTCTCTGCAGGTTGCAGCCTGTGTACTGGTAAAGGACTACACCAGTATAGAATCATTGTAAAAAGAAATTTCTAATTGGAAAGATAGAGACATATTGCAGTAGGTGGTTTTCACCCACATTGCATTTCCACCTTATATCTTGTGTTCTTGTGTGATTGACTTCTGCTCTATTTTACTGTTCCTGGTTACTATTTATATGATTCTGATGTACAGATTAATGTTCAACATCTGTAGAATATATTAAAGTATAAGTCTGCATGGTATACACGGGTTTCCTTATTTGTAGTTGCGTATGTACGCGGTTTTCTCCAACTGAAGTAGCGTATCTGTTCTGGGTTTGAAAAGAAATTAATTGACCAGATAATACTGATTCACCCCCCCTCTCAGTATTATTTCCAACAATTGGTATTAGAGTAGGTCCTTCAGAAGAAGCTTGATCGCTTGAAGGAAGATCTATCATCATGAGCAACTACGAGAGAGAAGCATCGATCAAGCCACCAATTTTTGATGGGACCAACTTCGTCTATTGGAAGGTAAGAGTCACAGCCTATCTTCAATCTCTTGGTATAGAAGTCTGGGATATCATAGATACAGGGTACACTTTTCCTTTAGCAACTCCTACAGATCCGGCTGAAAAGAAGCAGTTTGAAACAAATGCAAAGGATGTCAATATTCTATTAGGATGTCTATCGCAATCTGAATTCGTCAAGGTGATGTAGTATAAAACCACAAAAGAAATGTGGGACAAGATCGTTCTGAGGTATGAAGGAGATGAATAGGTAAAACAAGAAAAACTTCAAACCCTCAGAATTCAATATGAAAATCTCAGAATGTGTAATGACGAAAGTGTGGCTAACTATTTCTTACGTATAGATGAGATTGTTAATTGTATGAAAAACTTGGGTGAAGAAATAAAAGAGGCTGTTGTGGTTGAAAAGGTTCTAGTAGATTTGGAGCTATAACGGAACTGGAGACCTTCATTTTCCTATAACACTCCCCCAATTGATGTGGCCAAAACTTCAACTCAAGGATGTCGACGAACCTGTAGTATGGGCTACACCCCGCAGACCATTGTTAAAGGAACTAGCTCGATCCATGTCCATGTTTTGTCCTCCCACAATGACAGTCCCCCATAGTCCCAATTGCCCATAGAAGAGGGGGTTAAAGCCCCGATTAAGCTCCAAATCCCAGAGGATATCGCACGGGATATGGAGGCTTTCTCTCCTACTGAACCAACAATGGGCGAGAATGCTGCAGAACCTACCTCACATCAGTTACCGTCTAAGAAGCATAAGGGAAAATTGACAAGAGGGAGTGCTTCACAACAATCCAAAATGCTAGCTAAGAGTCCTACACTGGATGTAGAAGAAAATTTGAAAATAAAGCTTGTGAAGTTGTGGAAGACAATTGCTAAACTGAGAGAGTAGGCACACAAATATAAGGTTTGGTTTCAATTTGTGAAGGACATAAACCAACAAGTCCAAGATTCCAATATGAAGCCATATGTGCATAATGATGCCTTAGTATGCAAAAATAAGCACCTCCTACGTTGGAAGCCAGCTCGGAACAAACCTATGAAATGATTGAACATTATGGGATTGGTATTGCAATTCTAGAAGTGTTCGCCATAGATTAGAAAAGGGATAAGTGTCCTAATTAATATTGCTAGCCTGTGACAATAGTCTCCTTCAGTGGCACAATTCATTTTTGTTGGATGCACAAGGACATGCATCAAGATAAGCATGGGAGGATGTTTATCCTTAGTTTTGTTCTTATTACTATCGAATTTAATTCCCATTGCCCCTTTTTGTTACCATGGAACCCATTTCTTTGCTAAATCACTATCCTAATCCTATCTCTACTCTCCACTTGAGGTAAACCTTCTCATGGTTGCATTTAGCTAATTATTGGTAGATTTAAGTAAATAGAAGTGGCATATTCTTAAACTAACTTATTATTATCATCTAGTGTAGACTCTTAGCAAAATGTGTAGGTCGATCCCTAGAAGGAGCAGTGATGCATGAAGACATTTTACTTCGATACTCAAGAGCTATATGTAGATGGGTGCTCAAATAACAAAATGGATAAGGTTGCAGCATGTTTTGGAAGATAAGAGGGCATAGCCACAAGTAGCACACATCATGATCCTGAGATCCTCGCCCAATTTCCCTTGATTGCAGCATATACAAAATTGGGAATTGGTTACAAATGGATAGACCAATTTGAGATGCCTATTTGAACCAACACACTTGAAAGGAGTAATACAGATTCACTCATTATTTTTAGTTTATGTTTAACTCTTAGTAAATGCATATAAAGCCGATTGAATGTAATATGTTAGGGGTCGTAGACCATAGCACTATGGCACTGAACTTATGAAATAGTTTTGATGTATGATCGAACCAGTTTGAATACAATTGCAATGCTATTGTTCTGAAGAAGTTTTCAAATGCGTTGATGGAATGAAGTTTATGTTTTAATTGTGCATCAAATTGTTTAAGCTGTTGTAAGTTATCCAACCCCAGGTGTGGTCGAGCCCACCCATCTGGGATTGTTTGTATTTTGAAATAGCAGTGACATTGCAGCCCTAGATTTGCTTAATTCCCTTTTATAGTTTGGTCATGTGATTTATTATTTGGTTGACTGATTGTTGGTTATGTTTGAAGAAGTCTTTTCCACTTTTATGAATCACAATTGGATTTTGGTGTGATTTCGTACCTTTCAAACCAGAGTCACCCCATCACTTTGTTTGCCCTAACCTGGAACACATTATATGTTCATTAATCTATTGATTGGAATTGTCACCCATAGTGGATATCAGAGTCCTTAACTCTTTCAAATAGCTCTAGATGAAAAATGATTTCAATTGAATTGAATAGGATTTTTTTATTTTCCCTAAATCAACCTTTGCTCCATTGAAGAGAATCGACTTAAATCAATCCCAATTGTAGCATTACAAAGTCATTGAAGATAGGTTGGCACTAGCTAGATCATTCGAGAGACTTAATGAACTTAATTAAATTATCGAACTGGTAGGTTAAAAACATGTATGTCTGGGTTGCACAAATGATTAATTGACTTGTTTTACTATGGATTGATGCACTGTGAACCGATATACACATTCCAAGGATGTTTCCCAAAGAACCATTCTATAGTTACCATTTATCTCCTCTGTTCATTCAGTTGCTAATACCGGTGGTAAATCGAAATGATCATCCTCACTTCTATGAAAAAGATAGTCTCCTTTGAATGAATGACTCTTTTCTTAGTTCATACGTTAGGGTGTTTACTCCATGAATAGATTATCATTTTGACTTACAGCAGCATAATGATTTGTTTGATTGTAGCATATAATTAGGTTGGTTGTAGCATAGAATTAGGTATGGCCTGCAGGATTGATAGCTGAGGATTAAGTGAGATAAGTATCATAGTTGTTTTCATTTATTAGAATTTTGTAAGTGATCCATTGAATACAAAACAACAAGATAAAGCAAAACAGAGTAATTCTTCCAATTGGTACTTGAACCCTAAACCTTAATTTGGACATAAACCCTTAAGTACAGAATAAGTGGTGGATTGAAGCATTAACAGGATAGATCACTTGTTGAATTAGTAATTGGATTGTTATATATTAGTTATCATTATTTTCTCTAGTAACGAATGATTATGGCATCAATAGTTTAATAAGCTGGGTGGTGATTATCATAGGATTGTTTGATTGCTTTCAAAGCATTGTCATTATAGAATTGTTTTTGAAATGATTGAGTGATTTTTCATAGAGATTCTGGTACCAGCATGCAAAGTTTGATTACAGTTGGGTGTGAATATAAGTTCATTTTAACTAGGAATATTCTATTAAGTGAAGATTTGAATATTGGGATTTGTGAATGTTTTAGGTAAGATTTGATTGTTGGGCTTGCTCATTAGACGATAAGATTTGCAAGTAATTCTTCCGTAAATCATTAATAAGGAAAACATTAAACTCTAACATAGCATGAACAGAGGAAGCACAAGGTAATTCGTGCTTACGAACCTCGGGTTGACAATTAATCTTAAGGGATTTAGTCTGACAAATTAATCTCTCAATAGGGGTCAATACGAATTCCTTCCTTAGATACCACAAACCCTAGGATATGACCATATTCAACATAGAAGACACACTTAGGCAGATTTAAACAAGCACTTTAGTTTCTACAGTGAAGAAAATTGATCGAATTAGGTGGTCAGGATATCATGATGCTTAGCAGAATGAGTTGGTAATTCTTCAAGATATGGTTAAACGATGTGTTTGATGTCATGAAAATCATAAGACATCGCTCATTAGAAGGTAGCGTCAACATTTTTCAAACCAAAAGGGAATTTCTTGTACGAAAACGTTCCCCATGGATAGATAAAAGAATTTTTATGTTACTCAGTGGGAAGAATGTTAATCTGGTTGTAGCTAGAAAAACATTCTATAAAAGAAAAAATCTCACTCCCGATACATTCATAAATGATTTTATCTTTAAAAGGAGTTGGATAATTGTATTTCAGACATGCCCAATTGATATCATAGTAATCAACACTAACACGAATAGTCCCTTATTTTTTAATCACAGGGACAGTGTTTGAAATCCAAATTGTCAATGCAATGCGGTAAATGAAACCAATCTTTAGAAGTTTTTCAACCTCTCCCTTTATAGTGGCTGCCTTTCTATGGTGCATTGGACGAAGCCGCTGATGAACAGGGTTCACATTTGGATAAGTAGGAATTTCGTGCACAATTATACTTAGATCTATGCTAGGAATTTCTTCATATGACTAGGAAAATACATCACGTAATTCCTTAAAGAGGGCAGTGTAAATCTTGATCTCATCTGAAGAACAAGAAACCCTGACATGGATGTTCTTGAAAATTCCTAGTTTAATAGAAATGTTGATGGGCATTGTAGTAGTAATGTTCCCCATGTTTCCCTTAGACAAAATTTCATGCACTAAAATGGGCGTTTGAAGTGGACGGGTGAGTGTACGGGAAATAAAGGTATCTAAACACAATGAAATATATCTGAGAGTTGCGAGAAATTAGGAACGGTAATGGGCATCATTCTAGGGAGTTTCCTCAAGAGGCATAACCTCGGTGATACTATCATCAATGGGAAATATCTCATTCAAGGGATCTAGAGAATCCCAAGAACCAAGTCAAGGGGACTTTGAATACACATCTATATGCATACTAAGAGTAGTATGATTTTCATAAGTGATAGCCAAATCCAAAACAACAACTTGATAGGCTTGTTCTACTGGGTTGAGCGACATGACATCATCAAAAGAATCAACATGATGAGGGTGCGGAATGATCCAAGGATCATGAGAAGTGGATATCATGTTGAGGGAAGCGACATTTGGAGGTGGGAGGGAAAATGTTCCCATAAGAGAAAAGTATTTAAAAAGCATTACTCCAACACTCTCATAAGGGATGCCGGTATTTCCCACATATGGTATGTTTCCATTCAAAGAACTAGAAGAGAAAAATGCTAATTGACCAATGGTGACTTTTTCCCCTCATGAGGAAAATGAAGCACATGGAACAAAGAAGAAACTAGGAAAAACATAGCATGAGTCCAACTTCATCTAAGTAGAGGGTTATAAATCAAATTTTCATCAACGAATTCTACTTCTAAGCCAACCATTTTCCCTTCTAACATTATGGGCAAATTGGTAAGAATACCGTAAGGATGAGATCCTCTGCCATCAAAGGCTTCTAAGGTGTTTGGAGACTGGTTGAGAGGTAGAGAGGCTATATCTTTCCAACATGATACATACATGACACAGGTGGAAGCACCCTCATCAATCACAGTTTGATGAATCATCTTCCCTTTAATAATGACTTGGATTAAGAAAGCAAGTTGATGGGGAAGATGTGGAACATGGTTTTCCAGGTCAAAATTAATCAAACTCAAATTCATAGGGTCAATTCCTCTTATATTATCACCCCAAGAAACTCTCCTAGGTTGTATTTCAGAGATGCTCGGGAACATTACAAACTCAACAAAATGGATGAATGGAAGGTTTGATTCATATTCAAGACAGATAACCACTTCTACTATGCTTAACTCCAAACATGGGTGAACACCCCCAGACTACAAGGCTTTAGACCACCAATTACTCACAGTTTAAGGAATTAGGTGAACATGGAGAATACTGACCACACCAGGAGATGCACAAGACCATGTGATGTCCGCCTACAACCAGTAAGAGGTCTGCAAATCTATTTCCTAATGCACATATAGGATGACAACTCTCTAGCACTAAGTAAAAAGAAACCCGCATAACACATTTAATAATACACACAAGATTCTAACACAGAGGTGGGATGAAAACCCCTCTAATGCTAAATATGAAGAGCACATGAATAAATGCATAACAGGCACAACCTAGAACTGAGAAGAAGTGGAAAGTGAGTAATTAACAGCAAAAGAAGCTTGTATTAGTTGAAAATGAAGACCAGATGCTGCAAGTATCAAAGAAGTTACAGTCTCCAGAAGTTGAACCTTTACATCAAAACCAGAACCATCAACCCTCATAACATTGTGTTTTTGGGTATATATAGAGTTTGATTACAAAAATGCTCTGCTATTCTATGTGTGGAGGGGTCATAATGAACCACCAACCACATTAACTACCTAAAATGGGCCTTTGCCACGATCTGCTGCTTCAATGGATAAATTTGATCTTCTCTGATATTCTGTTGTCCTTCTTAGCAAGTGGAAGAATGCTCCATAACTGCTAAATGAATTCGACTGCTCGAGGCATGTCCTTTTCATTCTTGGCCACTCTGCTTCTTGAATGTGGTTGTTGTGGATTAACTGCACAAGGTACTGGTAGTTGATCACTATCGTCCTTTAGGTGCACGACATGAATAGAGTGTGTTGACTGCATGGCGGATGTACAAGTGGGCAGAGAATAGATATCAGCTGTTGGATCGCAGAGATAGATGGCACATATCTCTTGGCACAGAGTATCAGGTGGAAGTGGAGGAAAAATGATTGTGAGCCATCAGAGATCTTGCAAATGAACGGTGGAGATCGGCTTACAGGAGCTATTAGAAGAAAACATGAACGGACAATTATGAGCCGTTGGATCTCGGGCTGGTAGATCTAATGGCTACTGTGAGGAGGATGTGCACGAGGGTCAATGAGCGGCGAGGGTGGTTTCAGTTGCAGGTGGTATTTCCTGCACCGCGGTTGACGGACGAGTGGTAATCATACAGTGGGGCGCCATCCCATTTATCGCACGATGCATGGTGGAGGAAAACTGCTTTCCCCGTGGATTAATGAGTGGGTGTTTTGAAGGAGCGGGGGTTGCGACTGCCGTCAGATCGTGTGGAAAATGATCGAATGGCAGGGATATAACCAGGGTTTAGCGCGTGGGAAAAAGGACTATGGTGGCGGGGAAAAGTTAGTGAACGCGCGCAGTCACACAAATACGGTTATATGATGGTTTAAGCTCCGCTCTCGGGGTTAAGAGCATTGTATGGATTTCAATGAGTGACTCGGTAAATGGAGGTGAAAGGGAGAAGATGAGGTAGAGGGGAAGGTTAAAGAAACCAATAAGGATCTCCTTTCAGCAAAACCAAGAACCGAGTCCACCTCAGCTCCTCAAATTATAGCAGAGCTAACACTGGCTCCTTCTAGGGATGAGATCCTCCCTATGACATCTCAAGAACTTGTAGATCAATGCCTTTCTGAATAAAACCAATTAGCAAAATTCCTAGTGTTCCATTGGGCATGGAGTCTACTGAACCTACACTAAACTGATAAAACAAAATATTTACAGCTTTAAGGCCAAAATACCTTAAACAACATAAATTTTCAGAAAATGCCCATTGACTGGGCCATCAAAAACTACTTCTCCCCCCATACTTTGCAGTATGAAGGTATTGTTCCCTTGGACCTGAGAAATAACAAAAGGGCCTGTCATCAAACTTCCCATGGTTTCCTTTCTTTTCTTTCAATGCATCCCACTTCAGAACGAAGTCTCCAACCTGGAAATTATCTGCCTTTGTCCTTTTTTCAAAAGCTTCCTTGATCTTTTTCTCATGTGCTGTAGCCCTTTCAACCAACTGTTCTCTAATCTGATGTACCTTTGCTAAATCAGTGATTCTTTTTGCCATGTCTTCCTCCTCAGTTTGCTCTTGTTGCAAGAACTTTGCCAGAGGGAGCATAAGCTGAATTGGAAATACTGCCTCTGTGCCATATACCAGCTTGAATGGATAATTCCCTGTGGATCTCTTAATGGTCACTCTGTAAGCCCAAAGTGCATATTTGAGCTTAGAATACCAATTCTTTTTATTTTCCTCCAACAGCTTCTTGATTATCCTTATCAGGCTTTTGTTAGAGGATTCTGCTAGACCATTACCTTTAGGATAATATGAGGTGGAATGAACCAGTTTAATACCAATTGTTTTTCTCTGAAGGTTGCTACATTTTCTATGATTAATTGATGTGGACATCCAAATATGGTAATGATATGCTCTATCAAAAACTTCACGACCACACTATGATCAGCCTTCCTGGTAGGGATTGCTTCAATCCACTTAGTGAAGTAATCAGTGGCTACTAATATCCATCTATGCTGGCCACTGGAATGTGGATTGATTTCACCAATGAAATCCAAGCCCCACTGCTAAAAAGGTCCTTTTGCATGTATTGGTTTTAAGGGCAGGGACTTCAACTGCTATTTCCCTTCAAATCTTTGGCACCCGTCACAAGATTTAATAAACAAAAATACATCAAAAAATAAGGAGGGACAATAATATGCAGCTCTGAGAATCTTATGGGTTGTAGTCTTCCAATAATGGTGCCCTCTGCACATGCTGGAATGAAATTGCTGCATAACTTCTATTGAATATTCTTTGTCCAGACACCTCAAAAGCATTCCAGATGGATCCCTCCAATAGAGCAGATTTTCATTAATGCAATATTTTACTGCCCTAAGCTTAATAGTTCTGGCTTAACTTTGAGTAAATCTTGGAGATATTTCTAGCTTCAGCAAGAATTTAACAATTGCAGCATACCAATCACAAGAAGTTAGATTTTCTGCCACCGACTGCTTTCTCTCTAGTTCTGCAATTTTCTTCAGCTAACAACCTGGCAAGACCCTGACCCCTGACAAGCTTGGTGGGCTTTAGTTATATATTGAATTCAATTAACTTTGCAATCCATTTAGCCCTTCTTCCATCAGCATCAGGTTGTGTTAAGACATCTTTTATTGTAGCAGAGGGTACATATGCAATTATCTTGGAATGAAAAATATAAACTCTGAAAGCTTTCAAAGATTTGATAAGAGCATATTCCTATTTCTCAATAATGTCATGCCTTAGCTTAGCATCCCTTAAAGTCTTTCTAAAAAATGCCACTGGATGCTCTGAGCCTTCCTCATATGCTTGCAATAAAATAGCTGCAAGGGTGTCATTAGAGGAAAAAGAAAATATATGGAACTCCTTGTTGTAATCTGGACTAATTAAAGTAGGAGCTTCCATAATATCTTTTTTAATGGAATCAAAGGATTTTCTCACTGCTTCTGTCCATGTGATCTCTGACCCCTTCTTCAACATGGAGGTAATATGCTTCACAAGTTCTGCAAAATTTGGTATAAACCTCCTCACAAAATTGATCTTGCCCAGAAAGGATTGGATATCCTTCTTTGATCTCGGCATAGACAAAGTCTGTATTGCTTTTACTCTTTCTGGGTCAATTCGGACACCTGCAGTAGAAACAATATGTCCTAATAGCTTGCCTTCTTGTAAAGCAAATTGCGACGTTTTAGGATTGACTGAAATTCCAAACCTTCTGCACTTCAGGAAAACTTTCTTTAAATGTTGGAAGTGGTCTTGGTGACTACTGGAGTATATTGTTATATCATCAAGGTAGATAAGGACAAACTTATCCTTCTCTCCCACAAATGCTATATCTATAGCTCTCTGAAAGGTGGCTCCAACATTCATCAATCCAAAAGGCATCTTGGCATACATAAAGGTACCCCAAGGAGTGGCAAATGCAGTCTTCTCTTGGTCATCTGGATGTACAACAATCTGATTAAAGCCTGAAAATCCATCTAGGAAAGACATCACTTTTTCTCCTGAGACTTTTTACAGCAAATGCTCCATCTTGGGTAGAGGATAGTTGTCTTTCTTAGAGCATTTGTTTAAATTTATGAAATCAACACAAAGTCTGATTTCTCCACTTTTCTTCCTCACCACTACCAAGTTGGCTACCCATTTTGAATATCTGAGGGGAACTATGATTTTGACAGCCATCAACTTTTTTATTTCTTTTTCAATCAGAGGGAGGAGCATAGGGTTTATTGGTCTCAGCTTCTGCTTGAAAGGAATAATATCTTTTTCTAAAGGGATTTTATGCTGGATGATCTTCTTATCATATGTTTTCAGGTCCCTATACTCCCAGGAAAATACATCAGCAAATTGCTTCATTAGATTGCAGTATTCAGCACTTTCGTCAGCAACCAGATGCGTGGACAGATTTATGTATCTTGGCTGACCTGGACTTCCTATATCATGCTTACAGACTACAGATTGATCTTCTTTTTGGGCAGCCTTGTAAGGCACATTATTCTAGTCAAACAGTCTTTCTAAAGGAATAAGACCCTTAGGTATATGATTGATGGGCAGTTGGACAATACTATCTTTACCAATTTTGTTTCTAAGCTTAGATTGGGGATTTTCTTCTAAAGCTTCATTTTCTTGGTCAATTTGCATTTCATAAAATTCATCAATGACTTGCAGGAACCTATTCACCTCATCATCGTCTTCAAAAACTTTACAATGCTGGACATTATCAGGAAAGGATGGTCTATATTTCATTTGAAATTCATAAACTAGTCTGGGAGGCATGGGAGGGATAAACATGCTAGCAGACACAGCAGGGGAATCAACAAGCTGATTTTTGGCTCTAGGGATATATGAAATATAGAAATTATCAAAGGAGTCTTTGAGTCTCCATACCTCATCTCTGTATGCTTTCAGCCTTGGGTGCTTTGCTTGAAATGTTCTGTTTACTTGCTGAATGATCATATCAGCATCTCCAAACACCTTTATGTTCTTGATATCTCTGTCTTTTGCTGCATTCAGGCCCAATATCAGAGCTTCATACTCTACTATATTGTTTGTGACTTGGAAGGCCAGCTTAAAATACAGTTGTGTGCTTTCTTGTTTTGGAGATACTAGCACCACCCCTGCTCCTGTAGTCTCCCTGGAACTTGCTCCATCAAAGAACATCTCCCAAACTTGACTTCCTTGCTCCTCCTCGGCCTGAACTATTTATTTCCTGAGCTGAATTGAGGCCTTCTGAGATTCTTCTATTTGGAGAATACATGCTCCAAAAGCAGTGTCCACAACATAAATAGGATGATTAGAAGGATTCTTTTCGTCAATGATGATATAGGCCAGTTGTGCTTCTTTGTATAATCTCCTGTTTTCTCCTCCAAAGACTTGGATAGTAGCATAAGATAAATCATTCTGTAATGTCCCACCTAGTCTCTTAATCCATCCTCTGGACAGTAGCATGCCAAACTTGGGAGGGACATCTGCTACCGCAATGTCCATTACCATGCTCTTCATGGGCAGCTGAGTTAGGGTAATGGCTAAATCTTTTATCATTCCTAAGCATTGTACTTTCCTTGAATCAAAAGAAAATACATCATGGTATGGTCGGGTGATGTCAAGGCCTAACTCTTCCATGATAGATTTTGACATCAGATTGTGGCTAGCCCCTGTGTCTAGCAGGCAATTGTGGAGGATTTTATCATGAATGGTCAAGGATACATAAAAAGATGGATAATTATCATCAGCAAGTTTAGTCATGGGGCATAACACAACTGCAAGTCCATCATCTTGTAAATTGACGGAGTTAGTGGAGGTTTGTGTGGCTTTCAACTCAAGAGCTTCAAGGATAGGCTTTTTAAACACTTCACTCTTTACAAGTTCTAATAGAGGGACAAGTATTTTCAATTTCTGAACTTCTACTTCAAAGCTGAAAGGGGAAGGGGACTTGTCAGGACTTCTTACCTCTTGAACTGGAGCTTTGAGGATGACTGGATTAGCTGTTGGTCTTCTTTGTTTGGTATTCTGCAACTCCGTTTGGATAGCAGCTCTTTGGGCAGGACTCTCCTTGACATTATTTGCATGTGACTTTAGATTATATCTTTGTTGTTTGCCAGTCTGTAGAATAGCCTCTTTGTCCCACTGACTATCTTGTTCTTCCAGTAAAGACTCTTCGTATTCAGCCAATGTCAAGAAGACAGCACTACCTTTATCCTCCATACAATGAATTTCATCCTCATCTTCAATCTATTCCTCCTCCATGACTACATTTTGAAAAGGAGCTTTAACTTT
The DNA here is from genome assembly GCA_000404065.3 of Pinus taeda. Lineage (NCBI taxonomy): Eukaryota > Viridiplantae > Streptophyta > Pinopsida > Pinales > Pinaceae > Pinus > Pinus taeda. Next base: position 29,995 of record APFE030527618.1, read on the forward strand.
CTGTTCTTCATTTGGTTCTTTACCCCTCTGAATGATTTGTAGCTGTTCATTTGCTCTTCTGAATGGATTTGAATTTCTTGGAGCAAATGTGTTTGGGAGCCTTAGCTTCCCAGAGTTTTGCTCAATCTTCAGCTTAGATATTTTAGCATCCAATGACTCCATCATTCTAGTCATTTTATCTAATTTAGGCTCTGATGATGAAGCAGAGGAAGAAGAAGCCTCACCTCTCTGCCTTCTTCTATCAGCATGACTCTTAAGCTTTTCTACAACCATAATATTAGATTCTACCTCTAGGGCTGCATCTTTCATATCTTCCAGAGTAGCACATCTTCTTTCTCTCAACAATAAGTAGAAACCAGAGTCAAAATCATTAGCATAAGTGAGTTTGGCTGAGGTAGGGGTTGGCTTTACTTCAGCTGGTATTTTACTATACATCTATTAAATCTCTTATTAAAATCATGCAAAGATTCCCCATTTTCTCTCTTCAGGTTACCAAACTCAGTATGGTAATATAGCAAGTCCTTTTTATCTCCCCAGTGCTTCAAAAATGCATCATCTAAGGCTTCAATATCAGCAATAGATCTAGGGGTCAATTCTCTGAACCATTTTCTGGCCTCTCCATCAAGGCTCTGGACAAAAACTCTCATCCACACATAATTTTCACTAATGTCTAAATTATCAACATAACTATGAAAATCTTCAAGTTGTTCTTCAGCTGCTACCCCATCTGTACCAGTGAACTTGGGCATGTATTTCTGATACTCTCCTGCAAGCATGGCATTCAAAGGAACATACAGAACTAGGAGTCCATACCTAGCAGCTATAATTCTTTCCATCTTTGTAGGAACTTGCTGGCCTGCCATGACTGGGGTATGTGGAAGAATACTGGTAGATTGAATAGTGGGAAACAATGAAATGGATGAGAAGGACAAAGGAATATGATGGACTATATGGGATGCAATCTTTGGACTGAGATCCAAAGGGGAACTAAATGAACAAGGAGCTGTATGAATATTTGTAACACTAGCAACACTAGGCACTATATCTTCAAATGATACATTCTCAAATATAGCCTCATCTTGCAGAGATACATAAGATTTCTTAGGCTGACCTGATCCTGATGCTCCTTTCTGTGATGATTTCTTCGATTTGACAATCTTCTCAGGGTCAGGCACTAGTTCAGCTAGTGATTTCTGATGATTTCTTCGAGTATGCCTCACAAACTGATCCAGGACTATAATGTGGAGTCACCAAAGGTTGGTCTTCCTCCAGTGGAGTTTCCAGATAGATGATTACAACCAAAAATGTGCCCAGACTTTGTCTATCATCAAAATTTGGAACTTTGTCGTTCTCCCAGTGAAGTTGAACCTCAATCTCCTCTCCCTAGCAATGGCACCAATTTAATGTTATCACCCCAAGAAACTCTCCTAGGTTATATCTCATAGATGCTCGGGAACATTACAAACTCAAAAAAATGTTGGAAATGGATGAATGGAAGGTTTGATGCATATTCAAGCCAGATAACCACTCCTACTATGCTTAACTCTAGACATGGGTGAACACCCCTAGACTACAAGGATTTAGACTACCAATTACTCACAGTTTAAGGAATTAGGTGAACATGGAGAATATTGACCACACCAGCAGATGCACAAGACCATGTGATGGCCAGCTGCAACCAGTAAGGGGTCTGCAAATATATTTCCTAATGCACAAACAGGATGACAGCTCTCTAGCGCTAAGTAAAAAGAAACCTGCATAACACATTTAATAATACACACAATATTCTAACACAGAGGTGGGATGACAGCCCCTCTAATGCTAAATATCAAGAGCACATGAATAAATGCATAACATGCACAACCTAGAACAAAGAAGAAGTGGAAAGTGAGCAATTAATAGCAAAAGAAGCTTGTATTAGCTGAAAATGAAGACCAGACGCTGCAAGTATCAAAGTAGTTACAGTCTCCAAAAGTTGAACCTTTACATCAAAACCAGAACCATCAACCCTCATCACATTGTGTTTTTGGGTATATATAGAGTTTGATTACAAAAATGCTCTGCTATTCTATGCGTGGAGGGGTCATAATGAACCACCAACCACGTTAACTACCTAAAATGGAACTTTGCTACAATCTGCTGCTTCAATGAATAAACTTGATCTTCTCTGATATTTTGTTGTCCTTCTTAGCAGGTGGAAGAATGCTCCATAACTAATGAATGAATTCAACTACTCGAGGCATGTCCTTTTCATTCTTGGCCAATCTGCTTCTTGAATGCGGTTGTTGTGGATTAACTGCACAAGGTACTGGTAGTTGATCACTGTCGTCCTTTAGGTGCATGACATGAACAGAGTGTGTTGACTACATGGTGGATGTACAAGTGGGCGGAGAATAGATATCAGCCGTTGGATCACAGAGATAGACGGAAAAGATCTCTTAGCACAGAGTATCGGGTGGAAGCAGAGGAAAAATTGTGAGCCGTCAGATCTTGCAAATCAAAGGTGGAGATCGACTTACAAGAGCTATAAGAAGAAAACATGAATGGACAATTGTGAGCTGTTGGATCTCAGGCGGGTACATCCAATGGCTACCGGGAGGAGGATGTGCATGAGGGTCAATGATCGGGGAGGGTGGTTTCGGTGGCGGGCAGTATTTCCCACACAGGGGTTGACAGACGGGTGGTAATCGTACAGTGGGGCGCGATCCCATTTATTGTGCGAAGTGTGGTGGAGGAAAACTACTTTCCCTACGGATTAACAAGTGGGCGTTTTGAAGGAGCAGGGGTTGCGACTACCGTCATATCGCGCGGAAAATGATTGAACGACAGGGAAATAAATGGGGTTTAGCGCACATGAAAAAGGGCTGTGGTGGCGGGGAAAAGTTAGTGAATGCACGCGGTCACACGAATATGGTTATATGACGGTTTAAGCTCCACTCTCAGGGTTAATAGCATTGTATGGATTTCAATGAGTGACCCGGGAAATGGAGGTGAAAGGGAGAAGATGAGGTGGAGGTGAAGGTTAAAGCCACTAGTAAGGATCTCCTTTCAGCAAAACCAAGAATCGATTCCACCTCAGTCAGCTCCTCGAACTGTAGCAGAGCTAACAGAAAATAGTAATGCTTTCCACTGAGATGGAAAACTCTAGAGAACTTCCAAGGCAAACATCACCAAAGGAACTTAAGCTAAGTATTCAACAATATTGTAATGTTGGGAAGCTCACGTATTCAGATTGCAAGATGATTTTTGAAGGACACCCTAGGGAGGTGGTCGAATAACAAAGTCATTACTAGGTCTTTCAATATGAAGAGGACTGGAACTGGGTGGAATACAAGTAGAAGGTGTATCAATGACTTATTTCTCCATATTTTTTTTGGGAGGAGTCAGATAGTATTTTGACTGAGTGGTGGCAGAAATAGGTACCATTCCACTCATATAAACATGAGAACCCAAAGATGTATAAGATTGTGATTTTTCTACCAATTAGGTCTATTATGATGGAAAATGTTCTTTTAGTACAATTGGTGTCCCTTGGGTTCCTTTTAACAAGCGACTAACTTCCACACGATGGGGACAATCCTTGATATAGTGATCTTCCTCACAAATGAGGGAAGGATATTTGGGTTTGCATTTAGATGCGTCATCATCAAATGATTTTCTAGGATCCTATTTTGGGGTATCCAATTTGGCTTTACCTTTACCCTTCTTTTTACCTTTTGAGGATTTGTCTGCCACGATAGACTGAACGGAATTAACCTTAGATGTTTTACTAGGATTTGGAGAGGGATTTGAAGGAGGATTGGATGCAATTGTTGAAATGGATTTTTGCTTCAAAGAAGCTTTACCAGAAGTTTGAGTCACCAACCCAATAATAACATCGACAAGTGGTACGTCTGGAAGTTCAGAAAATGTTGGATTTGTAGATGGTCTCGGAGCATAAGGATGTAGAAAATTTGTGACAGGTTAACCCGATAATGCAATATAAATCGAATCAGAATAGTATAACCTAATTCTACTATCAATTTGTGGAAGCTTAAAGGTTGAGCTGAACAGTATAACCAAAAGTATAATAATCAATGGCACAATACACATGAAAATACTCTGGGGAAAGTCTCAGATAAAAACCCCACACTATTGTATTATCATACATGGTGGAAATACATAGGAATTATACAAAGCTTTAGCTCTCATCGCTAGCTAGCTAGCTCTTAGTACAATCCTCACATGAAATCTTGGCTTCTCTCCAACCTTCCTCTCTACCCTCCAAGCTCCTATTTCTTTGTGTTGTTCCTTGTGGATGATTAGCATGTTACCAAGTGGAAAAACAAGCCTTAAAAACTGTGCAATCCTCAAGGATGAATCCTTGACTGCATGCATGAGTTTTCTCCATGAGAAAACACATGCAACTGATAGTACGTTGTCCTTGAACATTAATCTCAACTGGTTCTTTCTCAAAATAGACATGCATGCGTTTCTGATGCGGGAATCTTCAGTTAACTGGAGTAGCACTAGTTGAGTGCATAAATGCATCAACTGACTGTTAACTCACAATTAGTTCCTCAACTAGCTTGGAACTAATTTAACTGGACTTAACTCAGTAAATTGAGTTAACTAATTACAACTCAAATATAACTCAATCTTATCTCCTTAATTTAAGGGATAACTCTTTCATGACTTCAGAAAGACTTCTAACATGAATTTCTCCAACTAATTAATTTAAAATAAATTAATTAATTATTTCCAAGTAGCTGTTAATACTAAATTCAATTTTAATTCACAATTTATTTCAAGGAGAAATTAAATTGGAATATTCTTGTTGCCATATTTCAACACTCTCTCTCAACAAGAAAAGGATTATCTACCACCCTAATCCTGTCTCTATGTAACTTGAATTTACACTTTGACAATGCCTTTGTCAAAATGTCAGCATCTTGCTCCTCTGTCGAAATATACTCCAGCAACATGATATGTGAAAAGCCATGGGCAAAAAATCTTACCTTATGCTTCTCCACACTACCATCAACAGCTTGCTTTACCTTGTAAATCCAATGGGAACTCTCAACGAACTTGTTCTCTTGTCCCGGAACTACATCCCAAACACTGTTACGAACTATGGAGTCATACTCCTGCACCATAGCATCAAACCAAATTGGATGTTGCACTGCTTCCTCAAAGGAATATGGCTTGGTCTCAACACATTCCCCAGCAAGGGCCATGTATCCAATGTACCTCTTAGGTGACCTCCTCTGTCTATGATGAGAAGATGGTGCTCCCACATTCTCTCTCGCATCCTCCAACAATCTGTTAGCTTCTCTTGTGCACTTCCATCCATCTCTAGAAGACTCTGCTTGAGTGGATGTCTCCACTCCTAGAACCTCTCCATATGGCTGCTCCACATCATTTTGAAGCTCCTCCTCCTTTGGAACCAATAGTTCCTCCACAGCGTGTAGTTGTAGCTCCCTCTCAAGGGAAACTCACATGGCCTTCTTCTCATCAAACTTGAGATCTCTGCAAACCATTGTCCTTCAACCGGCAAGCAAGTACACTTGATGGTTGTGAGGTGTATCAATGTAACCCACAAATATCTGCAACTCTGCTATTGGGTCAATCTTCTTCTGTGCATCCTTTGTCACATGGCAATATATCGATGAGCCAAAGATCCTAAAGTGACCCACATCTGGTCTCTTATCGAAGAAAGCTTCTTTTGGTGTCTTCATCCCAAATATGTGATGCGGGCTTCTATTCTGCAAATAGACCGTTGTGTTGCATGCCTTAGCCCACAAGTGAAGTGGTAAGCCTTGGTCATCCAGCATTGCCTGTGCTGCCCCAACAATAGTTTTTTTCTTCCTCTCAGCCACCCCATTCTAGTGTGGGTTATGAAGTGCCATCAACTTGTTTAATTCCTTCCACTACGCAGAAGCCCTTAAACTCTTGAGAGACATATTCTCGACCATTGTCGCCTCTTAAGGCCTTGATCTTCTTCCCTAACTCTTTCTTGACCAAAGCTTTGAACTCATAAAACTTTGTGAAAGTTTGGTCCTTCTTTTGCATGAAATAAATCTCGGATTTACGAGAATAGTCATCAATGAAAATCGCATAATACCTTTTCTTCACTGTGGATGCTGTCGAGAATGGTCCAAACAAATCAATATGAACTCACTCTAAGATAGCCTATGCTCGACTATCTTGGTCATGAAAGGAAGACTTGGTGTATTTTCCCAAGGTACAACCTTTGCATGTGTCAACTTGCTCAAGTTTACCTTTGGGAAGTCTTGTAGATATCTGTTGCATTATCTTCAAAGCACCATGATGCAAATGGCCCAACCATCTATGCCACAACTCGCCAATGTCTTGGCTTTGCACTAATTATGCTTTCATACTCAATGTTTCACAATCATCTACCTCTAGTTTATAGAGATTCTTCACCCGAATCCCTATCCTCTTGGTTTGACCTGTGGTTATGTGTCTCAGGAATGCCTTTCCTTTACTGAAGACAACATCATAATATTTATCCTCCAACACCGTGACCGATACCAAGTTCTTATTCAGTCAAGGCACATACATTGCATCTGTCAAGGTGAGAGGAGCTCCATGCTCCCTCTGAAAAGCAACCATGCCCACTCCTGAAACACTATACCTTCCATCGTCACCCATCTCTATGTGAATCTTGAGGTCTTTCTCCTCCAAGGCATTGAATAAATTTTTATAACCGGTCATGTGGAATGAGGCTCCACTATTAAGATACCAGACACAACCCATCATCGGTGAAACCATGCATGCAATGATGGTAAAGTCCATTTCAAAATGAGAGGCTAATGCCTCACCTTCCGATCCTTCCAAGGATCCCTTCTTAGACTTCTTCGATGGGAAATTAGTCGCATAATTTCCCATCTTATGACAATTAAAGCATATTACTTTAGACATGTCACCCTTCTTCCCTCCATGAGAAAAAATCGATTTGAAATGGGAAACCTTCCCCTTCCCTTTCCTTGCCTTACTTGCTAAGGCCAGATTTTTTTCATCATCATTCTTGGATGAAGAAGCATCTCATGTTTTCCTCTTGATCTCCTCCTGCATAAGATCCGACCACAGTCGTTCCCAATCCAACAGTTTCTCCCTTCCATTCACAGAGGCCTAGTAACTATTCCAACTCTTTGGAAGGCCAAGGAGAGTGAGGCTCGCCATATCCTCATCGGTAGTAGTTATTCCCACACTACCAAGCTCATCTCTCCAAGTGGTGAGCTTGTTCAGATATGTGGAAATAGTATTGCCCTTCTCCATCTTGATTCTTCGAAGCTTATCCTTGAGCGCCAATTTCCTCTGGTCGCTACTATTTTGATAGAGGTCCTTCAATGTCTTTCACATTGAAATGGAGTATCCTTCCCATGGAGACTCGAGACAATATGGTCTCGAACTCCCTCAAGGATGATCTATCTTGCGTTCGCCACAAACTTCTTCCACTCAACCAACTCTTTTGCATTAGTTGAAGCTACCTTTGGGATTTCTTGATTAATTAATTCCTTCAAGCCATTGTCTTCTAATACAACCTCCATTCTATCTTTCCATGTTATGTAATTTGAGCTACCTTCCAAGGCATACTCGAGTCTCAAGCCATAGAATTCCATTGGACAACCTTGAAGTATGATATAAATTTGATTTGCACTTGCAACCCTGAACTTAAAACTTTGAATTCTCTTCTCAGTATATTGTTCACAGCTCTGATACCATGTAGAAAATTTGTGATAGTTTAACCCGATAATGAAATATAAATCAAAGTAGAATATGATAACCTACTTCTACTATCAATTTGTGGAAGCTTAAAGATCGAGCTGAACAATATAACTAGAAGAGGAAGAATCAATGGCACAATACACATGAAAATACTTTGGGGAAAGTCTCAGATAAAAACCCCACACTATTGTATTATCATACATGGTGGAAATAAATATGAATTATATAAAGCCTTGGCTCTCACAGCTAGCCAGCTCTCAGTACAATCCTCACAGACGCTTACATGAAATCTTGGCTTCTCTCCAGCCTTCCTCTCTACCCTCCAAGCTCCTATTTCCTTGCGTTGTTCCTTATGGATGATTAGCCTATTACCAGGTGGAAAAACAAGCCTTCAAAACTATGCAATCCTCAAGGATGAATCCTTGATTGCATGCATGAGTTTTCTCCATGAGAAAACACATGCAACTGATAGTGCATTGTCCTTGAACATTAATCTCAACTAGGTATTTCTCAGAATAGACATGCATGAGTTTCTAATGAGGGAATCTTCAGTTAACTAGAGTAGCACTAGTTGAGTGCTTTAATGCATCAACAGAGTGTTAACTCACTATTAGTTCCTCAAACAGTTTGGAACTGATTTAACTGGACTTAAATCAGTAAACTGAGTTAACTAATTACAACTCAAATAAAACTCAATCTTATCTCCTTAATTTAAGGGATAAATCTTGCATGACTTCAAAAAGACTTCTAACTTGAATTTCTCCAACTAATTAATTTAAAATAAATTAATTGATTATTTCCAAGTAGCTGTTAAGATTAAATTCGATTTTAATTCACAATTTAATTCAAGGACAAATTAAATTGGAATATTCTTGTTGCCATATTTCAAGAGAGGAAAGAGATCATATAATGTGCTACATTAAGAATATACCAAATCTAAATATTGGGCATGGGAAATGGCTTGATCTTCAGTTACACATCCACCCATAGCTATGTCCTTGGAAATTTTGTTGACGAATGATTTGGTAAACCATTCAGTTAACAACTCATTAGGTATATTAAACTTGATAAGGTGATGCTGACGTCTTCACTCATGGATATGATCAGAGATGTCGGTAGTAGTATTCTGTTTCAAAGATGTAAGAAGATGGGTACCAGTTTCGTATCGAACCAGTAACTGGAAATGATTAAGGAAGGCCATTACCAAATAATTGAAGTCTTGATAGGCACCTTGAGGTAACTTGATGTACCATTTCATGGAAGCACCTACCATGGATCATTGGAAAAGATGTAGATGAACAGAGTCTTCAACCTAGGAATTGGATGAACACCATAAATGGTAAGTCATAACATGGGCCTGGGGGTCTATTGAAGCCTCAGAATTTCGTTGCCTCAACATGGTGGATAACCAACCAGTCCAGACCTTGAAAGCAGTGCCTTTCCCATTTGGTATGGTGGCTGTGACTGGGATAATGGGACCCATTTCCCATAAAGAATTGATATGAGAATGGTGTTGCGTTGATATAAGATATAATGAAGAATGACTTAACTAAAAATTATCTAATCTAAACAATAAACACATGCATCTACTGATTCTATTATTTATCTTACTATATATATACCTGGGAATAACTTAAGATATGTGATCTACAAAGATGTCTTAAAGAAATTGGTAATGAAGATTATTCAATTGCTAAAAGAAATGAAATTGTGAATGGTAATTGTTTTGGTTAAACATTTATACAAAACAATTAAGAAAAAAACTGTATCTCATATAGTAATTGTGCATGTATTAAATAAAGAATTAGAGCTGAAACATCATACAAAAGTGCAATATTGTAAAACTATAACTCATATTTTCATGCATAAGACAATTAAAGAAAGACTATTTCCAATTCATAAAAAAACTTAATCATAAAGATAACAGTACCAAATATAAAAGGTCCTACTCATGGAATCAACAATATTGATCTGCCTCTTTTCAATTTTATATATCCTTAGAGTATAGAGGTGTAGTTTCAGTAAATTATACTTCAATCTTCAAGTAAACTCAGGTTTCGTTCCAATTATCTCATCAAAGTAACTGCAAAAGTACAAAAGTGCAATATTTTGCAAAGTGTTTTTTGATAAAATCCTGGACCCCTCTCTAAATGCATGAGAGACATTTAAATACTATAATACATGTCTCAAAAATAGATTATTACATAAAAAGTTGATGAGTTTTCAAACAACCTTTCTCGGAGTAAGCAAGATAAAAACTAAAATAGAAAATAAACTAGTGACAAGATTATTCAAATTGAATTGTCTTACTTGGCCACTTGGTCCTTGAGATTGAGGATATCCATCATTGGTTTCACCTTGGGCAACTCGCCAATTGTAGATTTTAACTGTTCTGCGAATACAACATCTCATAGAGGTGGCACCATTTTTTGTGCAGAGCTAGTTAGGCATCATAGAGTCATCCATTGACTATGTGGTTTTACAAAATACTATGTTAGGTCCCTATACTACTATTGTAACCCCTTCTTGTTATTAGTGCAACCTCCTTATTATATTTTTTAGTCCATGTAGTACCAATATTTTTATTATTGTGCCCCATAGAAGCCCACTATTATTATTGTTGTGCCCTTACATTATTATTGTTATGTTGGCTCTGATTATATTATGACCCCTTAGACTCCTATATATAGAAAGGAGGTCTTGTCATTTTTATCATCCAAGAATTGTTCCCTTGTGTAATATAAAGGTTCCCCCTCGAAGGGGCTGAATTCTAAGGCGTTTATCTTTCTTTTCTATCTTTTTGTGAGCTGGTTTATAACATTTGGTATCAGAGCTTTGGATTCTAGGGTTTCGCTGCTCCAAACAAGTCATTGTGGAATTTTCATTATAACTTCTTTTATTAGATGTTTCAAAAGCTAACAAAACAACCCATTTGAGCCGTAGCCTTGCTGAACCTCCAATCCAAATTTCAGAGCTTGTCTCGTTATAGTTTCGAAGATATGATTTGAGGACATTAGGGTTTTTGCAAGCTCCAAAATTCCATCTCAAATAGGCCATCGTGGTATTTTCGCTATAAATTGTTTTCTATGAAGGATCTGACTCTAAAATCAAAACCCATTTGAGCCAAGATCTTGGTGAAGCTTAGGCCCGAATTATAGGGTTTTCTTCGCTATTTTTTTGGAGATACGGTCCAAGAAATTTAGGGTTTCTGCAAGTCCCTGAATTACATCCAAAACATGTGACCTTGTAAAAATCATCATAACCCTCTCTCTGAGCATGTGATTCAAATTTGTTAAAAAGTGGTAGAAATCAAACAAACTGTAGTTTTTTGGGTATCAATTTCAGAACCTAAGGTTGAAACAATGACGCATGACACTTTGTATAAGTTCTCTCGTATATAATCAAATCATCGTCGGAGATTTGACAACTCTTCCTTGGAGAATCAAATCTTGATCAGACTTACGGGGTTAGAAAGAGGACTCGAGGGCTACCGCGGGATGAAATTTTAGACCTTAGAGATCCGCAATTTCAAAGATACAATAGATTCAATATCGAGGTCCTAAAAGCAAGAAAAAGAATGACTCGAATCAAGAAAATAGAAACACCTGATAATCAAAATTTGATGGATGATTTGAAGAATGTGATTAATGCTATGATAAATAGTCTTATCTATGCCATGGAAGTTGATATTTATGGTAAGAAAGAATAGTGGAAGAAAGGCATGGACTATTTGAAGAAAGACATGGAAGGATTGAAGGAAGGTGGGACAAAGCTGCTACAAGAAAGGCCTCCTAATGACAAAAAGGTAGTAGACGAAACTCATGATGAGAAAAAAATTAATGTTGATCATGATTTCATAGAAAACAATGTTGGATTGAAGATCCAGCATATTCTAAAGATAGATATGAGGAAGTTTGATGGCAAGGATCCCGTAACATGGATACTACAAATGGAGAAATATTTTGATCTACATGAGGTGCAACTATTACAAAAGGTACATATTGCATATTTATATTTAGAACCGAATCAATTTTTATGGTGTGAAGGGATTTGTTCTCATAAACCACTTGTCATGTGGTCAATTTTCACAGAGGAAATTATAGCACATTATGAGGATACAAAGAGAACCACCTTCTTTAGCCAATTTATAAATCTGAAAAGAAAGGGTTCAATGGCAGAGCACTTTGAGGACTTTCAAAATTTGAATATAAGGGTAAATGATATTCTAGAGAAGCAAAGGATTGATGTCTTCATAGGGACTTTAAAGGATAACATTCAACATGAGGTTTGTCTTTGGGAGCTTGATTCATTGGAGAATGCATTCATATTGGAAAGAAAAATTGAAAGCGAAAATATGGAAACAAGGAATCCCACCACTCACAACTATAAATATGGAAGTGTTTTTGCTCCTAGCCTTCCATAACCTACAAGGTTTACACCACAACAATTGGAAGAAAAAAGAGAAAAAGGGCTTTGTTACATTTGTGATAGAAAATACACTAAAGTTCATAAGTGTGTTGAGAATAAATTATTTTACATAGATTGTGAAGAGGAGGAAGAAAAGGATCAAGAAACATCAAAAGAAGAGGACATACACCAGGAACCAACACTAGAGAAAGAAGAAATGAATCCGACCATATCAAACTCTCAAGATAGAAGGACATATCAAGAAGAAAAAGGTTCAATAAGTGAAAGATCACATCGATAAAGAAGAAATGAATCCGACCATATCTTGTAATGCATTGGCCAGAATTACCACCCCTCAAACCATCAAGATAGAAGGACATATCAAGAAGAAAAAGGTAATAGTGTTGATTGATTCGGGTAGTACCCATAATTTTGATTCATTGTAAGATAGCCAAGGAATTAATGCTTCCTATATCCAGCACCAGAGTGTCCAAGTGATGGTTGCAAGTGGAGGAACCATAAATTTCTCTAGAAAGTGCCATAATATCAAGCTATCCATGGGAGAATATGTATTGAATAACCCAATGCTTTCCATTCCAATGGGTGGTGCTGATTTTGTACTAGGAATCCAATGGCTACAATCCTTGGGTACAATACTTTTTAATTTTCAATAACTTTTCATGAAACTTTATTCGGAAGGAAAGGAAGTTGAATTAAAGGGTATCACAGGGAAACTAGGAAATATAATCAGCTCTAACAGAATGACAAAGCTTCTAAAGAAAGAACAAAGAGGTGTGATTGCACAATTATGATCACTAGAGGTTCCCACATCGAAATAATATATTTCTCCAGATCTCCAAAAAGTCTTGGACAATCATTCCAAGGTATTTGAGACTCCTAAAGGCCTCCTACCTATTTGTGATCATGATCATGCTATTCATTTGATTCCAGGAAGTGTTCCTCCAAACATCAGGCCTTATAGATATCCATATTCCCAAAGGAGTGAAATTGAACGTATGGTGAGAAAATGCTAGAGGTTGGTATAATTATCCAATGAAATTCGATAAATTAAGCAAAGGATGAATGGAATAATGACGAAGCAAGGTGGGAACTCATTCAAAAGTTGCAGAAGATCCCAGTTCAAACAATATTGCCAGAACTTGACAAGTAAGGGAAAATCATATCAGAACCTGAAGCAGTCACAAAACCGAGGAATCAACAGCTACGAATTTATCAATTTCAGAGTACCTCATCAAGTGGAAGAACTTACCCACTGAAGATTCTACGTGGAAGGATGATAATTTGATATAGAAGCATCCAAAAAATACTCAAGTGTTGAGGACAACACTTTTTGAAGGAGAGGGGCATGTTAGGTCCCTATACTACTATTTGTAGCCCCTTATTGTTATTAGTGAAACCCCATTACTATATTGTTGTGTCCATGTAGTACCAATATTGTTATTATTGTACCCCATAGAAGCCCACTATTTTTCTTTTTGTGCCCTTACATTATTATTGTTATGTCAGCTCTAATTATATTATGACTCCTTAGACTCCTATATATAGAAAGGAGGTCTTTTCATTTGTATCATCCAAGAATTGTTACTTTGTGTAATGTAAAGGAGGTTTCCCCCTCAAAGAGACTGAATTCTAAGGTTTTTATCTTTCTTTTCTATATTTTCATGATTTGGTTTCATAACATACTACTAGTATGTCTCCCAGTTAAGTTTGGATAGCTATTTGATTTCTTCCTCTTTGTTTTGGGCTATCTCTTTCCACTATTGTTCTAGTTGTCTGACATCTAGGAGAGCTTCCAGTCTCCATTCTTTAACAAGGTTGGAAATGTGAAGATTTTCATTCACACCTCGATTATGTTTTTTGTTGTACTTGTTGCTGTTGTCATTTCCCTTTCTGCCTGCTTTAACTATGTGTCCCAATCTGGAAATATAATTTCTTTATGGGATTCTCTTATCTTTGGCAGGTCAAATTTTCTTCCTTCATTAGATTTTTTCCAGGAAATAAAATCCAAAACGTTCTTATAGATTTTTTCATATTCAAATCTTAGATCAAGTGCTTGGTTAGTCAATGTATTACTTATTTCGTAGTAGGGATTGATCTGTGAGATATTTTGGCACAACATCTCTTATTGCCATGTCAACAGAGAATTTAGCTTGAGTGCCTCTTTAATGAACTCATCTATCTAAGGGTTATCTTTGAATCTATCTATCATAGGTTGCATTTGGTAAATTTGTGAGTCTTTCTCTGACATGCTTTCCTGGTGTTGTAATCTCATTTCCTCAAAACCCCCTTGAAGTTGAGATGCCTATTGTTCTGGTTGTCGATTGGTACTTTGTCTCTCTTGTTCCATTTATTGTTTCGGTAGTTGTATTATTTGTTCTTTTTGTTTAAGAAGTTAGACTTATGCTTCTTTATCAATGGTTGTGGTGTCATACGTGCCTGCAAGCTACGATAACTTTGTAAGGTTCTCAGATGGATCGATAGGAGTGTATTTCCATACAAATTCCATTGATTCATTATCAAGAGTTGCAATTGTTGTTGTGTCTAACTTCCTCTTCTTTCTTTGTATTTTTACCACAACCTTGTGTGTAGAGCTATAAAATATGTTTAGTGGAGGTATTTCTTCAATTTTTTAGACAATTCAGAAGTGGGGAAAGGTGGGATGACCTCAATATCGTGAACTGTGTTTGTGACTCCTTCCTCTATTTTCTCTAGATTTGTTACATGTTCAGAGTGTTTCAGGGTCTCGAATCCAGATGTCCCTTCAAGACTTGTCTCTGTTTGGATCTTTTGATTGAATTGATCCCATTCTTTATCCATATAAATAACTAGAATATTTTATGTTTGAGCTAATGTGGAGTCAACCTCTTTATGTTTCTCGGCCAAGGCCTTTTCAGTCATTTCCTAAGTATTTCCCTCTTTATTCTTCTCATGACCTTTACTGAGACTTTCTTCTTCATTCTGAGATTGATGCTTTGAATGTTCTGACCCCTAAGTTGATTTTTCTTATGATTCTTCATTATCATTCTACTTAGAATCTTCCTCCAGGCTCACGCTCGGAGTAGGTTCTCTTATTTGCTCAATTTGTAACAGGTCCAATGGGACCTTCAATAATATTTTATTTATGTATACATTAAAAGATTTGATGCCAATTCGGCTTAATTTTAGTGATGCTAAATGTAATACGTGTGTAAATGATTCAGCTTCCTAGAAGAGGTCATCAAATTGATCCTCCTCATGAGTAAACTGTCTGATTTTAACCATGGTAGTGAAGTCTTTATCAACTTTGTTTTGGTCAAATTGTCAACCTGGAATCATGTTTAGTTTTATAGATGTAATGTTCTCTATTTCTTCCACTGCATGCCCAAGATCATGCAGTGCAAAAGTGCCACATTACAGTGGAAAGGTTGGCCAAATAGACTTCTTCATTTCCTTTAGGTCTTTGGTTAAACCATCCCCTAACGTCTGATAAGCAATCTCTCTTGACAATAGTTTGTCTGGAACATAATATGAAAGGACATGTGGAGCTGCAATGCTCCCAAAAACTTTGATATAAGTAAATGTTTCTCCTCCAAACCATCCTAAGACTGGAAAGATGTCTATCTTTGACTCTTTGGAAAGCCTAGGGGTTGTTTTATCAAAAATGGTTTAATAAATGGGTAACATAATACCTTGGAATTTTTTCTAAAAGTGGGAACTGAACTTCAATTCTGACAAAATTTTATGACACACATGGACGGGGATAGGGTTCTGTATAGTCCACTTCCAACCCATGTTTGGAAATCATTAGCAAAAACATATGGCATCCATTATATAAGTGCTCATGTAAAAAGGGGGAATAGTTTGTGAAGAGATCCTTCTCTTTTGTCTGTATTCCCTAATAGCCATAGCTAAATTATCTAACAAAATATGACTCCAATTCATAATCATTGCGTTAACAACTGGATCAATCAATTGAACCCACTCTATAGAAGATTTGGTACTATCATGCTTCCCAAATAGTCTACACATCATCGCAGCTGCGAAATTATGTGGAGTTGAGAGGGGTGAAATTGGGTGCATACCGGATTTCCCCTATTTGAATTTTTTAGAGCCAAACCTCCAATTATGCATACCATCCATTGGTTCCTTGTTTTATTAGGAAAAATGTTCAATAAAATATTTATCATAAAGCTTTTGTGGCTTTGCTAGATGGTACATCTAGCGCAAGTTGTCTGGCATGAAAGATCCCATAACTTCATGTCTTGAATTTTTGAAAGTCCTATCTGAAATATCCACATTATCAATTATCCATTTTACCATATCTGTGTATGGTAATATCTTGGGCCTTGCAGCTATTTTGTGTAGAAACAAATATGTTGCCTCAAATTAGGAAGCCTCAGATGATTCTTTAGCATCAGTTGTCACCTTAGTTTCTATTGCTCTTGGTTTTTCTCCCTCTATTAAGTTATACATGGCTTCCCACGATGTAGTCTCACTATCTCTATTGTAGGTGGTATCAAAGAAGAGTGGGGGCATTTCTAAATCCTCAGACATAGTAGCTTTTCTTTCCTTCGCCGTCTTTTCAAGCATTGTTTCCTTCGAAGGTTCCTTGAAATTGAGCAATGGAGATTATTGAATAAACACACAGAGTGGAAATGAAAGAGAAAATGCAATGAGACGGCTAATTATGAAAGATGACAAGGAAGAATATTTTATTTAAAAATACGGATGAAAGATATCAAATCTCCTCGAGCCGTTATAAATGTAAATGCCATTAAAACTCATTAACTATCCATTAAGGCCCTTTATGTGATTTCTTTTATGACTCATTTAAACCATCGCATCGCAAATTTGCAAGTGACATTTCAAGTTGATGCATTAAAGAGTGCGATGTCGATATGTTATATGCGATGTGAGTGGCATACCTTTTACCTTTTTTGAGCACATTTCACTTAAATGAATAATTATTTCATAAAGTAGTTGTTTACTATATGTCAGAATTGATCTAAGTTATCACTGTTTTCATAATTCCATTGGGTCCGGATCACATCGCATTTCACTACTTTTCCATGGTTCACATGTTTGCCATCTATTTAAAATCTATGATGTAATGAGTGTTTTACTTACCATATCACAATATTGCAATTCACATATCATTAAGGTTTTCTTGTCTTGTGCTCTTATGAATTCCGTTACGCGATTGTGATAAGTACTTTATTTCATAAGAAATTCTTTAAGCCTTATATTTAATGAAAACCTTAATCATACCATAAGTCTACTACGATGATCCCTTTTATTGCAATTTTTGAATTCTAATTGTCAATTAACCTTTGTTATCTAAGGTCTAGTGATTTGCAATAAAGCGAGAATGCTTAGTCACAAGGGATTTCGGCTTGATATCTCAAGTTTATTCAAAAACATATTTTTAATAGTTCAAAAAGGGAAGATCTTATTTGCTAAATTTTTTGAAAAAAAAATTAAAGGGTCCCCATTTATTAATAGAATCCTAACTAATTATATGACAAATGGTGGGGTTGTTGAATAGTAGAACAATTGGCGATTCACTGGAAGAACTAGTTATCTATGATAATGTTGAAACTTATAAAACTTTCAAAATAAGGGTAGTTCAGGAAATAGGAATTGTATGAAATTTAAGATAAGTAACATTTCTCTGAATAAGAAAACAAACTCACCTAATTACAATTCATTTGATATCCTCTTGAAAATTAAAATTCCTTTGTCTACGTCAATCTTTACTTAGTTTAAAGATAAAGTAGGGGCTCTCGCAGATCATCTTTTAAATGTACTCATTTGTCATAGGTTGAGCCCCTGTTGCCAACAGGCATCCATAGCCTCAACAGGGTTACATTTTAACCATTAAGGATTCAGTGTCCCATCTAGATAAGAGTGCATTTTTTAGAGATAAATTCATAATCATATGCTTTTTCTCATTTTTCTTTCTTTTTTTAACAAAAAAAAATATTTTTATTGCTTAAAAGTCATTGCCTTGGTTTGGTGGCCAAATAGTGACAATGCCATTCACTAGTTGTAATTCAACTGAACAAGCTGGCTCATGTTGAGAGCCCTTGTCTTTTGATTAAAATAATCTCAATCCATTACCTTGTTTTGATATGTAGTATTGCTAATGTCAGTCTATTATTTCCCTATGAACATGGTAAGTCGTCTCTTGATCAGACCTCTTATATTTTAAGTCTTAGTATACTTTAGAATTACACTCTAAAAAGAGAAAATTTTACTAGATGGGGAGAATTGTTGATTGCTTAAGATGTTTTGGATGACTATTATAGAGTTGAAGATGCTTATCTGTAAAGAGTCTTAACTTTTTTAAAGATACTTTTATTGATTGATAGTAAAACAAAAGTCTCTTTATAAAGTTGGGGTTTCACAAAGAATAAATCATTTTTTGTGGAAACAAACAGATTTCAGAGAGATAGTACCTAGTTAATTTTCAAACGTTATAATTATTTCCTTAACAATCTCTACTTATAAAAGCAAAAAAGAAAAATATTTCAAGATATTTTTTATTGCAAGGCCAAAAGTAGATACTATTTAACTTTATTTTTTATTTCTTTAAAATCTGCCCATTCACAAGTAGAGAACCTCTCTTGCCTGATAAATCTTGTAATAGAAACATTGATGGGCCGATTTGTTCTGTGATTTCAAATGGCCCAGGCCACATTCTTTGGAATTTGGTATACTTACATTTTTCCTCATGTGCTTTATCCGACTTCAATACGAGTTCTCTGAGTTGAAATGATTTGGTGATAACATAATTTGCATCAAAGGAAGATTTAACTAACTATTGATGGTGAGCATGTATGATTTTGGCTTTCTCTTTATCTTCTTGAAGTTTGAGGATATGTGATTGCCTTAATTGGAAAGAAGAAGTAGGATTATCTTCAATAAATTGAACTAGAGCTAGAGAGGGAATAGCTAGATTGGTAGGAAGAACACCTTATTTCCCATAGACAAAAATAAACGATGAAGTCCCTATTGAGGCCTTCTGTGTTATCTAATATGCCCATAGAGAAAATGTTAAAGATTTATGCCAATTTATTTGATTCTAATCAATAGTTCGTTTAATGATCCTAATGAGATTCTTATTAGTTGATTTAGCTAAGCCATTTCCCTGAGGATAATAATTAGCAGAATATTTGAGCTTGAAGCCTCTCTCAAGAGAAAATTATGTCATAGTGTTTCTTGTGAAGTAAGATGCATTGTTAAACATCATGGAAGTTGGTAGACCAAATCTGGTAATGATAAATTGATCAATGGATTCGATAATGTTTTCAAAATTGGCTACCTTAACTAGAATTGCTACCACCCATCTTGTAAAGTAATCTGTTTCTGTAAGGATGTGTCTATGCTACTGTGAAGAGTGAGGAATGATATCACCTATTATGTCCAGTCCCCATTGCTCAAATGGTTGTTCAATTTTGACTGGATGTAATGGTAAAGCAGGTTTCCTTTGTCTTCCAACAACTGTTTGACAGGTTTTGCACTTCCTTACATATTCGTGTGCATATTTGAACAAGGTTGGCCAGTAATAGCGAGCATGTAGAATTTTATGTGTGTTGTGTCTCCTCCAAAATGTCCACCAGATAGTCCATCACGGAGTTCCTACAAAACCTTTTTTGCCTCATATTTTTCATGGCACCTTAGAAAAATAGTCATAATCTTTTATAAATAAAACATCATTGACAAGTTGGTATTTATTTACTTTTAATCTCAAAACTCTTTTTCTCTTGTGACCAAGCTGCATAGGGACATATCCATTTTTTAAATAAAAGAAGATATCAAAATATTGAGACTCAGTATCATTGAGGCTTACCTCTGATATATGTCTGTCCTCACATGAATCTTCTTCTATTGGTAAGTTGGATGCTCTAGCTAACATTCTGCAAAAATCCTGACCCCTAACAATTTTAGTAGGTCTAATATCTACCTCATATTCTTGTAGCACGGTTACCCAATTAGCCCTTTTTTCTCCTACTTCTCTTTGCACCAGTAATTGCCTTACTACTAGGAATGTAACTACACTTTTGGTGTGATTTTAAGGAGAAATGGTCTGAAGTTCTTTATTGAATTAAAAACAAAAAAACCTGTTTTTCCATAAAAGAGTAATTTGACTCAGCACCTTGTAGATTTGAACTAAAGAACGAAATTGGTGCTTCAATCTCCTGATCATTGAGCTGTGTATAAATAGCAAAATACAATGTTTTTGATGAAAATGTATATAAAATAAAATAATTGGAAAAATTAGGAGTTATCAGGGAGAGAGCATTGATGATGGCTTGTTTGATTAGACTAAATACTTATCTTTCATTGTGACCCCCCTTGAAAACTAATTTTTTCTTAATCATAGATTGTAAAGGTAAAACTATTTGTGAAAAGTCAGGGACAAATATTTTTACAAATTCTATTTTACCAAAGAAGGATTGCATGGATTTCTTATTATTGGGTAAGGGGATTTTCCAAATGTCCTTAATCCTTTCTGGATCAATATAAATACCCTTTTTTGATACAACAAACCCTAAAATATTTCCTTCGATTAAGGCAAAGAAAGAATTTTTTGGATTGAGCGAGATTCCATTTTTTTTTCATTGTTCAAAGATCTGCTTGAGGTCATTCAAATGGTTTCTTATCTTCCTGGAATAGATAGTGATATCATCCAGATAAATAACAATTGATTTGTTAATGATTCCCTTAAAGGATATATCCATAACTCTTTGAAAGGTGGCTCCTGCATTAATCAAACCAGAAGGCATTTTTTGATAAGAATATGTTCCTCATTTACTTCTAAATGTGGTTTTCAATCTATCATCTGGATGGACTAGGATTTGGTTATATCTTGAAGAGCCATCAAGGAAAGACATGAGCTCAGAATCAGCTACTCAATGCAATAATTTTTCCATGGTTGACAATGGAAAGTTGTCTTCCTGACATGCTTTATTCAAATTTCTGAAATCTATGCATATAAAAATGTCACCATTCTTCTTTCTAACAAGCACTAAATTGGACACCCATTTCGAATGCGTAACAAGAAATATGATTCTAGCCTTTAGGAGTTTATTCAGCTCTAATTTGATTTGACTCTTAAGGTCCAGCTGAATCTTCCTTAGTTTCTGTTGCACTAGTTTAACATTAGAGATCATAGGAATGGTGTGCTATATGACAAAAATATCATAAGTTTTGAGATCAGAATAATCCTGGGCAATGATACCTTTGTATTTCTTCAATAATCGAATGAATGATGATCTTTCATCAGAGGATAGGCCAAGGCCTAGATTAATGTTTTTAGGCTTTTCATTGGTTCCCAAGTTTACTAATTCAAATCTCATGGTTGAGCTTTGGATTTTGGCATTAGTTGTCTTTTTAAATCTATATTTGACATCATAAAGATTTTCTATTTTGACTACAGATTTAGGTATTGGATTTTCCTCAGCCTTCTATTTTAACTAAATTTCATGCTCATTTTCATCTATAATGTGGTCATCATATGAACCCTTTGATGTTAGAAAGCTTACAATATCATAATCATCATTGAAGACTCGCCAATTACTGACATTGTCAAGGATAGATGGTCTAAAAATTAACTCAATAGAAAACCTCTTAGGATTATAATCCTCAGATGGTATGAGTTTTGATGCAACATTGACTAATAGATCTCCATGGGAATTTTGAATTCTACGTACAGGAGAAATATTAAATTCCAAAAGTGGAGATGTAGGGTCCTGGACTAATGATTGATAATGCTTAAAATCTCTAGAAAGGTAGTGAATAGTATTTATTACATGTTTAATGATGATTTTTAAAACTCCAAAAACTTGCAGATATTTGATGTCGAGGCTAATTGCTTTATATAATCCTTGGACTAGTGCCTCGTATTTTGCAGTATTATTTGAACGTTTGAATTCTAATCTACAAGCTAACATGGTTTTTTCACCTTCTGGGCTAATTAAAATGCAACTAGCTCCTACACCATCGTTAGATTTGGAACCATCAAAGTATAAAGTCCAAAATAAAGTATTAACTACTGGTTTATTTACAAAATTTTTACACTTGGAAGAATATCTCTATGAAAAACTTTCAATCTGTGAAGTGACAACATTATTCAAAAAGGGAAATTAATGCTCTTTAAAGTTACCTAAAAATGACTCAGTTGAATAGTTTCCAATAATGTTGTTATTGAATTCTACTAGCTCATTATCACCTTCAAATTCAGTCACTCTGTGTTTCATATGTTATTCTCAGTCAACTTGGATTTGATTTGGCTTTCCATTATATGGAAGCTACGTGCGGGACCATTTTGTCGCAACATATCCATGAAGTTTCTCAGACAAGTATCTACTTAGAATTAGACCATAGAATTCAGGAATGTCAAGACCAATATATCAATTATTTGAAAGACTTTTGGATTTCAGGAAAGTCGAATGCTAACTAAATTTATTTCCCCTAAGACACCTTAGTTATGTCAAGTTGAACTATGTGAACAAAAAACCTTTTAGGAGTGACGTTCAATTTAGCATAGACTATTGTCGGCATTATATTAGAAAAGGCTCCTGAGTAAATCAAACAATTGTGAAGGTTCCTATTGAAATTTTTGTAAGTTAAGATGAAAGGAGGCATGTGTGAGAGAGATCGGTCACCGATAAGGATAGTATTTGTAGGATCGACCTTGTTTGAAGGAGTAGGGGGTTTACCCATACCTTTAGCAACTTGCGATACAACAACAACAGGTAGGGGTGAAGTAGGAACTGCATTTAGTTCTCTAAGAAAAAAAGTTTGTTGTTGTTTAAGCTTGCTAAGTTCATGTAGCGAAATATTATCCCTAGTCTTCTTCATGTCTTCCACGATTTTATACTGCATGGTATTAGCATCTACCAAGGTCTTTGATGTAGATGGAAGATTTGATGAAGATGGACTTGACTATGAAGCCTTAGGAGAAGATGTTTTTCTGTTTTCTTTTTCCTTAGCAGTGGGAGTTGAAGATGTTTGCTTTTTATTTGACTGAGTTGTATCAGTAGACCCTTTACTTCTTGTGCTAATAGGTAAATCTTCTTGTTCTTCTTCGTTTGGAAGGATAAAGTCCCATGTCCCATTTAGTTCGACCACTTATTCTTCTTTTGTTTCTTCATCGGTCATATTGTTCTCTTCTTCCTCTTATTCTAAGTCAGACTCAACATTAGATATGGTATTTGGTGGCTGAGAACTAGAAGACTGATTCCTCCTAAAAGATCTGAAAGGTTTCTTAGCTAAAGAGGATTTAGCAACTTGTTTCTTCATTTTATCCATTTCATTAAACATGGTTTTCAATACTTTCTAAAGGCCTTCAATATGAAAAATATCTTTCGGGACATTCTTCTTAGAGTTATCTCTAAAAGTAACTTTTTTAGATGTTTTGTCTTCTTGAGAGGTCTTTTTTTCAAGAGCAATTATGTGTTTCTCTATAGACAGGGCTTCCTTCATGTTCTCGACTAATGTGGACAAATTCACTCTATCTACAAAAAGGGCTATATTGGAAGGAAGGGAAGATATGAACCACTCAATTTGCACATCAACTCTAGGGGCTGACACAATTGGAATTTTATTGAGTGGTTTATTGAATCGAGAGTTGAAATCTTTGACCTTTTCTTATGTTTTAGCCTTAAGGTTATACAATTCATTGATGAGTGATTCAATGGTTCTGTCATATCCAAACTTAGCTATGAATTGCTCTTCAAACATATCCTAGCTAGTTAGGGAGCAAGGAGGCAACGAAAAATACCAGGATCTTGCTGATCTTATAAGAGTGTATGGAAATAATCTAATGACGCAGTCTTCTTCATCGACTCCATTTAAATTGATGGCAAGTATATAGTTATGGAAATGCTCCCCTACTGGTAGTCCATCATTAGGGTTAAATTTCGATAACCATCTTTCAGGATGCTATGGAAGAGGGTGAAGAGGAGGTGCCATTGGTACAACACTGGGATTATTCCATGGATGAACTCGCGGTGGAGGTTGTTGTCCAGCCATTGGATTTTGAATAGATGAGATGATAAGAGGGGTTTGAGTGAATGAGGATGTGGATGGAGTTTGCATTGAAGAAGAGGCAGGTTGGGTTCTTGGATTAGAAGAATTGGCACCAGTAATTGGAATGGAAGTTATTGGAATGAGTGGAGGGAATAAAGAGGATCGAGGTGGTGAATTGAACGAAACCTCACTAGTGGATGTTTGTGATTCAAACTTCTTGGTTTTCTTTTGGAAATAAGATATGGGAAACTCAAAAGGATGGATTCAATTCTTCTCGCTTTGATAACAGGTTAAGATTCTCCTTGGTTTTAGAATAGAGGAAATTATTCCTTTAGATGACTATGAAATTGTAGGCCTTTTAACTGAAGTAGATATTTTCTCTAACTTCTCTATCAAATTTGAACTTCTGGGGATTCAAGGTTGTAGTATAAAGAAAGTATTTTCTGAGTTTCACTAGGAGATTTTGGAAAGGTTTTCTCAACTTCTTATCGTGGGTTTGTTGTTCTAGATGGGGATCTAGAAGTTGGAGGAGATCTAGAAGGGGAGTGAATTTTAAGATGGCTTTTCGCTTTATAATCAGTTTTATTTACCATTCATTTTCATTCCCTCCTTCAAGCACCAAAATGTTAAAGCCCCAGAATTTCTTTGCCCCAACATGGGGGAATAACCACTCGATCTAGACCTTGAAAGAAGTTCCTTTCATGTTTGGTATGGTGGCTCTGACTGGGGATAATGGGACTAGTTACCAAGAAAGAATTGATATGAGAATGGTGTTGGGTTGATATAAGATATAATGAAGAATGATTTAACTAAAAATGATCTAATCTAAACAATAAAGACATGCACCTACTGATTCTATTATTTATCTTACTATATATATACCTGAGAATAATTTAAGATATGCAATCTACAAAGATGTCTTAAAGAAACTGAAGATTATTCAACTGCTAAAATAAATGAAATTTTGAATGGTAATTTTTTTGGATAAATAGTTAGACAAAATAATTAAGAAAAAAATTTATCGCATATAGTAATTGTGCATGTATTCAATAAGGAATTAGAGCTTAAACATCATACAAAAGTGCAATAATGTAAAACTATAACTCAAATTCTCATACATAAGACAATTAAAGAAAAACTATTGCCAGTTCATAAATAAAACTTAATCATAAAGATAACAGTAGCAAATATAAAAGGTCTTACTCATGGAATCAATAATATTGATCTGCCTATTTTCAATTTGATATACCCTAAGAATACAGAAGTGCATTTTCAATAAAGTATACTTCAATCTTCAAGAAAATTCAGATCTCATTCCAATTATCTCATCAAAACAACTGGAAAAGTACAAAAGTGCAATCTTTTAAAAAATGTTTTTTGATAAAATCTTGGATCCCTCTGTAAATACATGAGAGAGGTTTAAATATCATAATACATGTTCAAAAAATAGATTATTAGGAAGTTTCAAACAACCTTCCTTAGAGTAAGCAAGATAAAAACTAAAATAGAAAATGAACTAATGACAAGCTTCTTCAAATTGAATTGTCTTAGTCAGCCACTTGGTCCTTGAGATTGCAGATACCCATCATTGGTTTCACCTGGGGTGGCTAGCCAATTTTAGATTTTAATTTTCATGTGAATATCACATATGAGAGAGGTGACACCATTTTTTGTACAGAACTAGTTAGGCATCATAGAGCCATCCATTGGCTATGTGGTTTTACCAAATACTGCTAGCATGTCTCTTAGTCATGTTTGGACAGTTGTTTGATTTCTTCCTCTTTGGTTTGCGCTGTCTCTTTCCACTTTTGTTCTAGCTTTCTAATGTCTGGGAGAGTTTTCATTCATGGCCTTGATTATGGTTTTTTTGCACTTGTTGTTGTTTCTGTTACCCTTTCTTCCTTCTTTAACTGTGTGTACCAATTTGCAAATAGAATGTCTTTATGGGATTCTTCTATCTTTGGAAGATCAACTTTTCTTCCTTCATCAGATTTATGCAAGTAATAAATTCCAAAATCTTCTTGTAGATTTCTTCATATTCAAACCTTAGATCAATCACTTGGTTAGTCAATGTATTACTTATTTCGCAGTAGGGATTGAT
The DNA here is from genome assembly GCA_000404065.3 of Pinus taeda. NCBI lineage: Eukaryota > Viridiplantae > Streptophyta > Pinopsida > Pinales > Pinaceae > Pinus > Pinus taeda. The sequence continues at coordinate 56,270 of APFE030527618.1, forward strand.
CTGTGAGATATTTTGGCAGAACATCTCATGTTGTTGTGTCAACAAAGAATTTAGCTTGAGTGCCTCTTTGATGAACTCATATGTCTGACGGTTATCTTTGAATATGTCTATCATAGCCTGCATTTGGTAAATTTGTGAGTCTTTATCTCACATGCTTTCCTAGTGTTGTAATCTCATTTTCTCAAAATCCCTTTAAAGTTACACTAACTACTATTCTGCTCCCTGGTTGGTACTTTGTCTCTCTTGTTCCAATTGTTGTTCCAGTAGTTTTATTCTTTGTTCTTTTTATTTAAGAAGAAGTCAGACTTCTTATGCTTTATAAATGGTTGTGGTGCCATACGTGCCTACAAATTGTGATAACTTTTTAAGGTTATTTTGAAGCCTCGAAAATCATTTCTTACAACATTGGGGGAAAACCACCTAGTCCGGACCTTGGTTGGCAGCTCCTTTTCCGTTTGGTGTAGTGGCTCCAACTGGGGGTAATGGGACCAGTTCCCCAATATAAATTATGATAGTGTTGATGGGGTGATATATGATAGTTCTATTGGCATTATGACACAGGTTTGGCAATATGGCATAGGTGTTGTCCTTGATGGCAACTCACTCAAATGGAAGATCTTAGTTCAGGCTCTCAGATTGAAAGAAACTGAGGTATACGCAGGTTCCTCTTAACAAAGTCGCGTACACACGTGGCATAACCGATCAAAAGGAGCATATGCATATGCACGCACTTTCATGCAAGAAAAAGCACGTACATATAGGAACGTTATGTTTGATCCATGGTATTTAGTCTGACATATTTGAACCTATGGTTTTGGTCCTTGGTATTGCATACAAAGTGTTGAACCCTGGTATTGGGTCCCTAGTATTGGTTCTCAATGGTTTTGGACCATGGTTAAGAAAGGCCTAAGACTATAAAAAGGGAAGGAGATCATTTGGCAAGGGTATTGATCGAAGGATTGAATATCTGAAGAAGAGCAAGATCTGGAATACTGTGATTGGTTTATGGTGCATTGCTGAATCTGATCCAAGGAGGAACTTGAGCGCTAAAAGATGGATAAGTTCTATTGATGGATCTAGACCTTAAGGCTTAAGTAGTAGTATCATCGTATGGTTTTTGATCTGTTGTATTTGGTGCATGATTAGATCTCTAAATCTGATAAACTGGGTATATTTGAGGTCTAAATACTTGAAAAGAGAAATTTGCCTTGTATAGATCTACACAGGTTCTGCACATTAGAGGCACGTATACACGTAGGTTTAGCGAAATAAGACAACGTATACACCGGTTGGCATTGATACAGATGCGTATGTATGCAAGTTATACATAGTGAAGTAGCGTACGTTTCATGAAATATGCTTTAGCTGCTTTTGGTTATTGTTGCAGTGTTCTGGGTTCAAAATTGGTGTCTGGTTACTATTACTGTTGTCTGGTTACAACATTCTGAGAAGTGTTTGGTTGATTCTATGTTGGGTTGTACAAAGGAGATTGATTGTTACAGATATACTTGATGTATGATTGATGTTATTCATGGATCCAGTCTGAAAATTTATGAAATGTGGTCCCTGGAAGAAAAGAGAAGGTTGTAGCCTTCTACAGGTAGCAGCCTGCGTACTAGTACCTCAGCTAGTACAAGAGCTAAAGGGGGTTGTAGCTCCCTTCCAAGTGAAGCTGGAGAATGAGAGAAGGTTGTAGCCTTCTGCAGGTAGCAGCCTGCATACTGGTATAAGACTGCACTAGTACAGAAACATTGTAAAAAGAAGTTTCTAATTGAAAGAAGATAGAGATGAATTGCAGCAGGTGGTTTTCACCCACACTGAGTTTCCACCTTATATCTTGTGTTCTTGTGTGTGATTGTCTACACTATTTTTTTGTTCCTGATTGATGTCTATATGGTTCTGACACACATATTTAAGATTAACATCTGAAGAATAATTAAATTACAAGTCTGTGAGTTATACGTTGTTTTATTTAACCGAAGTTGCGTATATACGTTGGTTTATCTAACTAAAGTAGCATATACAAATTTGTATATGAATTGAAAAATAATTGACTTGATAATACTGATTCACCCCCCCTCTCAGTATTATTTCCAACAATTGGTATCAGAGCAGGTCCTTCAGTAGAAGCTTGACCGCTTGAAGGAAGATCTATCATCATGAGCAACTACAAAAGAGAGGCATCCATCAGGCCACCAATTTTTTATGGGAGCAACTTCGTCTATTGGAAGGTAAGAATAACAACCTATCTTCAATCACTTGGTACAGAAGTTTGGGATATTGTGGAAACAGGATATACATTTCCATCAACAACTCCTACAGATATGGTTGGTAAGAAGCAATATGAAACAAATGCAAAGGTTTTCAATACTCTATTAGGTAGTCTATCTCAATCAGAATTCGTCAAGGTTATGCAGCTCAAAACCGCAAAAGAAATATGGGACAAGATCGTTATGAGCTATGAAGGAGATGAGCAGGTAAAATGAGCAAAACTACAAACTCTTAGAATTCAATATGAAAGTCTCAGAATGCACAATGATGAAAGTGTGGCTAGATTTTTCCAACGTATAGATGAGATTGTAAATTGTATGAAAAACTTGGGTGAAGAAATAAAAGAAGTTGTTTTGGTTGAAAAGGTTCTAAGAGATTTGTCTTCTAAGTTTGATTCAAAAGTTTTTTCCATAGAAGAAAAATAGAATCTACAGAGTCTTACCATGTCCCAGCTGCACGGAATTCTAACTGCTTACGAAATGAGAAAAGAGGGACCATCAGACAGGAGAGAAGCCACATTCAAAGCCTTAGGAATAGGAGATTACAATGAGTCAGGATATATGTCTGAAGAAGAAGAAGAATCAAACTTTGTCAAGAACCTTCAATGGGGAAATGGAAGATTCAGAGGTAAGTTGCCTTTCAAATGCTTTGCTTATGGAAGAGTCGGTCACTATGCTGCAAAGTGTCCTCATAAAGATAAACTAGACAAAGGTAAGGAACCTGTCAGATGGAACAGAAAACAAAATATAAGTAAGAAGTGCTATTATACACATGAAGATAGTGATGGAATTTCAAATAGTGATGAAGATGAACAAGGAAATGATGATAGACTTTTGATGGCTTTTGAAGATGATGATTTCTTGGATGCTATAAATGAAGAAGGTCTTTATGAAGAAATTTCTAAACTTAAAATCTGTTTAGAGGAAAAGAATATGATCATAGATACTCTAAAATTCCAACTTGCTGAAAGAGATAAACACAATGAAGAGTTAGAATGTGAAATTGTGGGACTTAGAAAAGAAATTGAGAAAACAAAAGCCCTTAATATTAGATTTGCTAAAGGATCTGAAACTTTAGATGAGATTATCAAAGTGCAACATTCTCCTCTAATCAAGACAGGTCTCGGATATTTGGAAGAAGCGTCTCAAGCACAGAAGTAAGAACAGAAGCCATCCACTTCCAAAAGTTATCTTGATGCAGCAAGGAGAAGTGAACAGGTTGACAATCGACAACAAAAGCATAATGTAGAACACCAAGTAAATCAGGGACCATTTTCTTCAAGAATGAACAAAGATTACCAAGTAAATCGAGGACAATCTACTTCAAGGATGAACAAAAGCTTCAACCGACCTCAAGTAAATCATTCTCAATCTACCTCAAGAATGGGTGTCAATGGAAACTACAATCATTTGGTTGGTAGGTTTGATAATCACAGGAATTTCTTCAATGGCCAATGTTTCTCTTGTCATAACTTTGGTCACAAAGCTACTCAATGTGTTGCCTACAAGACCATCATGAAAAGAACCTACAATAACTTTTCTGCTCTTGAAAATGAAATAGAATGTTCTATTTGTCACAACTTCGGTCATGAAGATTCTGAATGCAGGAGTAGGTTTTGGCAAACAACTTAGAAGGAGCAAGCTTCATTAACTCCCAAAACATGGAGAAAGAAAGAACCACAACCAGAAAGATGTGGGATAGCCTTATATGCGGAAGGACAGGATAATCAATGATACATTGACAGTGGATGCTCAAAACATATGACAGGTGATAAAGAAAAACTTTAGTCATATAGTGCCTTAGCAAAAGAAAAGAAGGTCTCATTTGGAAATGACACCCCAGCATTCATAAAAGGTAAAGGTTCTATTCGTTTGAAAGAGAAGGTCAAAGCTAGAAATGTTATGTATGTTTATGGCTTAAAGCATAATTTATTGCGTGTCAGTCAAATGTGTGATCAAGGAACTGAGGTAATATTTCGATCAAATGGATGTATTGTTCATGAGCTTAATACATGAAAAACAGTGATCAAAGGTATAACAAATCCAAATAATTTATACATATTCAAAGAAGGACAAAAGCAATGCTATCTAAGAAATAATGATGAACATTGGCTATGGCACAGAAGATTGGGGCATCTAAGCTTCTCTCAGATAATGAAAGCATGCAAATATCAGGCAGTTCGTGATCTTCTTGACATTAGAATTCCAGACAATACAATATGCAAATCATGTCAGTTTGATAAACAAACCAGAACTAATTTCCCTGAAAAGGAAGGATCAGCTAGCAGGCCACTTGAACTTGTCCATACTGATATATGTGGTCCAACTAGGAAGAGATCACCTCGAGGAGAAGAGTAATTCATATTGTTCATTGACGACTTTTCAAGGATGTGTTGGATAGGACTCATGAAGTATAAAGATGAAGCTTTCGAAAAGTTCAAATCATTCAAAGCATTGGTTGAAAACAAATCAGATCGTAGAATCAAATGCCTCAGATCTGATCGAGGAGGGGAATTTACCTCAGATGAATTTTTCGATTTTTGTGACGAAAATGGAATAAGAAGGGAATTCTCTACTACAAGGACTCCTCAGCAAAATGGAGTAGTGGAAAGGATGAACAAAACGGTTCAACAAATGGCTCATGCTATGCTTGATGAATCTAGAACTCCCACTACCTTCTGGGGTGAAGTCGCATTTGCTGCAGTTACTATTCTCAATAAGACAAACATCCAGGTAAACAACACCTGAACTCCTCATGAAATTTGGTATGGTAAGACTCCCACGGTAAAATACTTCAATATTTTTGGAAGCAAATGCTACATCAAAAGGACTGATGAAAATCTTGGCAAGTTTGAACCTAGAGCAGATGAAGGAATTCTCCTTGGTTACTCTCCCCACAGCAAAGCATATAAGTGTTACAATAAAAGACTTGGAAAAATTGTTGAAAGTATTGATGTAGTGGTTGATGAAGAAGGAAACACTCCTAAGGCAGAAAATTTGAAGAGTTGAAGATGATGAGGACTATCCTTCAACATCAAATCAGAATCATGATGAGAAGAAACCCATGAGGCACCAGAAGAACAGATAAGGATAGAAGAAAAGACTCCATCCAGGTACGTTCAGAAGAATCATCCAGAAACTAAAATTCTAGGACAGAAAGAGGCAGGTGTACAAACAAGAAGAACCATTTTAGAAGCTTCAAGCTATCTAGCATTGCTCTCCTCCACCGAAACACAAAATGTAAAAGAGGCATGCAAAGATGAATGCTAGGTCAAGGTCATGGAGGAAGAACTTGAATAGATTGAAAAGAATAGCACTTGGGAATTGGTTCCTAGACCAAAAGATAAGAATGTCATAGGGACAAAATGGATTTTCAAAAATAAGCTGAATGAAAATGGAGATGTGGTTAGAAACGAGGAAAGACTTGTGCAACAAGAAGGGGTAGACTTTGAAGAGAATTTTGCACCAATTGCTAGACTTGAGGCTATAAGAATGTTCCTTCTCTCTCTAGCTTTCATAAGTTCAAAGTATTTCAGATGGACGTGAAATCTGCCTTTCTGAATGGAGACTTGGATGAAGAAGTATATATTGAGCAACCAGATGGGTTTATCCTCGGAAATGATCCAAAACTTGTATGTAGACTCAAAAAGGCTCTCTATGGTCTTAAACAGGCTCCAAGAGCTTGGTATTATCGGTTGGATAAGTACCTTCATCAACATAGGTTTTTCAAAAGTATCAACAAAAGTAATCTATATATAAAAATTGACAAGGGTAAATTGCTAATACTTGTTGTGTATATTGATGATATTATTTTTGGTAGCAATGAGGAAGACATGAGTTAGAACTTTGCCTTGGTGATGCAAAAAGAATTTGAAATGTCTCTTCTTGGTGAGCTCACATATTTTCTTGGTTTACAAGTTCAACAAAACAAAGACAATATTTTTCTATCACAAAACAAGTATCTCAAGCAGATCTTGAAGAAATATGGGATGGAGGATTCGAAACCAGTATGTACCCCTATGGTAACAGGATGCAACCTCAACACAAATGATGAATCAGCAGCTGTACATCAACCAACCTATAGATCCATGGTTGGTAGTCTACTTTATTTAATAGGTACCCGACTAGAGATTATGCATGCAGTAGGGATAGTTGGAAGGTTTCAGGAAAATCCAAAGGAAACTCATCTTCAGGTAGTCAAGAGAATTTTCAAATATCTTCAAGGAACTCAAAACTATGGCTTATGGTATCCTAGAAGTACAGATCTCACACTTCATGCATATACAGATGCAGATTGGGTAGGAAGCGTGGATGACAGGAAAAGCACTAGTGGTGGTGCATTCTTCATGGGTCCTAGATTAGTATCTTGGTTCAGCAAGAAACAAAGTTCCATTACATTATCTACAGCTGAAGCAGAATATGTAGTTGTTGCATCTTGTTGCACACAACTCCTTTGGATGATGCAAACATTGCAAGATCTTCAAATCACTTGTACTCCACCCATTTCCATTTTTTGTGATAATACAAGTGCAGTCAGTATTTCAAAGAATCCTATCATGCATTCAAACACTAAGCACATACCTATCAAGTATCATTTTCTCCGGGAACAAGTGCTTGAACAAAAGGTCAAGTTGGAGTATGTTCCATCTAAGGAACAAGTTGTTGATATACTCACCAAACCACTGCCTAGGGAGACATTTGAATACCTCAAACAGAAGCTGGGGATAGTTGATGCATCATGTTGCTGTTGAATCTTCTCTGTTTTCAGAGATTAATGGTTGTACGTGAGTTTCAGGTGGGTAATCCGCGTACATACACCGGTTTCTGTGGGTACAGTCACATATATTCTGGTTTGGAGAAAAGCAGTGGAGCCAGACTTAGGATGAAAAGAGTCTATTATGAGTTTAACAGAGATTATCTAGCACAGGTTCATGGGGAGCATATATTCTTCTAATAATTCATTGTTGGCATTATCTTAGAAGATCTTGGCTCAATGTCACAGTTGTTTTGATTTCAAGTGGAACAAGTACAGACGGAGAACATGGTTGCTAATATGAATGATGATTGACAGATGCTACTGATGATAGTTTGTTAACCATCCTAATATTGTTGTAGATATTTAATCTCTATGTCATGTATTTCATTTCTTATCAAGGTCATGTAACAGCCTATCTTTGTTTCCCCACTATGCCTGGGATGGATGAAGTCATGTTTCCTTTTGTTTTGTCATGTGTCAATTCTTGGTGTACTCCCACTTGGTTGGGAAGTTGAGTCAATTCCCACTTGGTTGGGAGATGGATGCATGTATGAGTGTTTGGTGGTAGGAAGGTCATTTATAATGTATAAAGTTATGTATCTTCTTATAGAACATCTTCTTACAGTTAGGGGGAGCTTGGACATCACAGCAGAGTAGAAAATTCAGCATATACTCAGGGGGAGTATAACCCTTTGCCCTTGATGTCAAAGAGGGAGAATGACTTTGAGTGACTTGGGGTTGCCATCAAGTCCAAAGGGGGAGATTGTTGGCATTATGACACAAGTTTGGCACTATGGCACAGGGGTTGTCCTTGATGGCAACTCACTCAAATGGAAGGTCTCAGTTCAGGCTCTCAGATTGAAAGAAATTGAGGTATACACAGGTTCCTCTTAACAAAGTCGCGTACACACGCGGGATAACAGATCAAAAGGGGTGTATGCATATGCACGCACTTTCATGCAAGAAAAAGTGCATACATATAGGAAAATTTATGTTTGATCTATGGTATTTAGTTCGACATATTTGAACCTATGGTTTTGGTCCTTGGTATTGCATACAAAGTGTTGAACCCTGGTATTGGGTCCCTATTATTGGTTCTCAATGGTTTTGGACCATGGTTAAGAAAGGCCTAAGACTATAAAAATGGAAGGAGATCATTTGGCAAGGGTATTGATCGAAGGATTGAATATCCGAAGAAGAGCAAGATCTGGAACACTATGAATGGTTTATGGTGCATTGCTGAATCTGATCCAAGGAGGAACCTGAGCGCTAAAACATGGATAAGTTCTATTGATGGATCTAGACCTTAAGGCTTAAATAGTAGCATCATCGTATGTTTTTTGATCTTTTGTATTTGGCACATGATTAGATCTCTAAATCTGATAAACTGGGTATATTTGATGTCTGAATACTTGAAAATAAAATTTTCCTTGTATAGATCTGTACGCAGGTTCCGCACATCAGAGGCGCGTATACACGCAGGTTCAGCGAAATAAGACAACGTATACGCTGGTTGGCATTGATACAGATGCGTATGTACGCAGGTTCTGCATAGTGAAGTAGCGTACATTTCATGAAATATGCTTTAGCTGCTTCTGGTTATTGTTGCAATGTTTTGGGTTTAGAATTGTTGTCTGGTTACTGTTACTGTTGTTTAGTTACAACATTCTGAGAAGTGTTTGGTTGATTCTATATTGGGTTGTACAAAGGAGATTGATTGTTGTAGATATACTTAATGTATGATTGATGTTATTCATGGATCCAGTCTGAAAATTTATGAAACATGGTCCCTGGAAGAAAAGAGAAGGTTGTAGCCTTCTGCAGGTAGCAGCCTGCGTACTAGTACCTCAGCTAGTACAAGAGCTAAAGCGGGTTATAGCTCCCTTCCAGGTGAATCTAGAGAACGAGAGAATATTGTAGCCTTCTGTAGGTAGCAACCTGCGTACTGGTATAAGACTGCACCAGTACAGAAACATTGTAAAAAGAAGTTTCTAATTGAAAGAAGATAGAGATGAATTGCAGCAGGTGGTTTTCACCCACATTGGGTTTCCACCTTATATCTTGTATTCTTGTGTGTGACTGTCTACACTATTTTTCTATTCCTCATTGATGTCTATATGGTTCTGACACACAGATTTAAGATTAACATCTGAAGAATAATTAAATTACAAGCCTGTGAGTTATACGCTGTTTTATTTAATCGAAGTTGCATATATACGTTGGTTTATCTAAATAAAGTAGTGTATACAAATCTGTATATGAATTGAAAAATAATTGACTTGATAATACTGATTAACCCCCCCCCCCCCCCCTCTCAGTATTATTTCCAAGAAGTTCGACAGAATGTTTAAGCTAAAAGTAATCTAATCTAAACTAATAATCTCATGCATATATCCTAATTTAAACACTATCTAGCTATGACTATACCCGGGCATAAAATCTAAACATGTGGTCTACAATAATGTCCTAAAGCAATTGGTAATAAACATCATTCAACTACAATAGGAAGTGAAAGCATTTTAACAAGAATCGTTTCGGATAAATAGCTAGCCGAAACGATTGTGAAAGATATATAGAATAAGAAATTATTCATATATTCAGCATAAAATTTAGGCCATCACCATACAAAAGTGCAATAATTCTAACCAAGATTTAAACTTTCATACATAAACAATTTTAAATTTCTTAATACGTAAACAAAACAAAATCACAAGATAAAAGTACCATTTTTAATAATTTTTGCTCATGTGTTTTAGCAATATCGACCTACAATCAATCCAACACCATCTAAGAGTAGAAAAGTGTAATTTCAGTAGAAGATGCCAAATAAAATAAAAATAAATCTTGTTCCAATCATTTCACCAGAACATTCCTCAAAGGGATAGAAGTGCATGTTTTGAAGATTGTTTTTGATAAAATTTCTGGACCCCTCTCTAAATGCATGAGAGGGGTTTAAATACTAAACTATAAATTCTAATAACAGATTGTTACAAAAATAGTTGAGGAGGCTTAAACGACCTTCCTCAAATTATGAAAAACAAAACAAAAATAGAAATTAAAACATGGTGACTAACTCCTTTGCGTTTGATATTTAAGATCGCAGATGTTCGTCATGAGTTTGAGTTGTGTTGGTCGGTTGATCACAGATTTCAAATGCCAAGTGAACACGACATTGGTCAATGCTAGCACCATTTTCTACGTGGAAGAGGTTAGGAATCACAGGGTCATCCACTGGCTATATGGTTTAACTAAATATTGCCAATACGCTTCCCAGTTTAACCTGGTCGTTTGCCTAATTGTTTCCTCTTTTTCTCCTGTGGCCTAGCTCCACTGTTGTTCGAGCTATTTGACATTTGGAAGGAAACCTCATACAGACTCTACCACCAGGTTTGCGCTGTGTAGTTTTTCATTGATGTTTTCAATAACACATTTTGCTATTGTTGTTGCGACCGTCATTGCCTTTTCTGCTTGCCTAAGCCGAGAATCCCAATTTGCAAATAAAATTTCCTTATGTGGCTCCTCCAGTATAGGAAAATCGACCTTCCTCCCATCCTTTGAATTCTTCCAGGTGATGAAGTCGGAAACTATTTTCAATACTTCATCATATTCGAGTCTCATGTCAATGACTTGACTCGTTAACTTGTCACTAGTCTCGCAATAAGGACTCAACTATGAGACCTTCTGGCATAGAATTTACTTCTGATGCATTAGCTAGGAGTTTAGGCTGAGCGCTTCAATTATAAACTGATCAATATTTGGGTTGTCCTTATACTTATCTATTAATGCTTGTATCTGCGCTTCCTTTTCTACTAAACTGGCTTGATGTTTTATTTGCATTTGCTTGAATTCTTGTTGGAGCTTGGCTATTTGCAATTCTGCTTGTTGATTAGATTTTTCTTTCTCTAACTGTTGTTCCAACAACAGAATTTTATTTTCCTTTTCTCTGAGAAACATTTGTACTTATGTTTCTTTGTCAATAGTCGTTGTAGCATAAGCTCCTACAAACTGAGACAGTCTAGTAAGGTTATCAGATGGGTCAATGGGTGAGTCCTTCCAGAAAATATCCATTGGTTCATTATTAGAGTAGTAGCAGCTATAGCATCAAATTTCTCTTATTTCTCTACCTTTTGACAAAAAATTTGTAGGTTGGGCTATAGAACACATCTAAAGGAGGAATCTCCTCAATTCTTAAAATAATTTTAGAGGTAGGAGTGGCAGGAATGTGCTCTACCTCTTGAGTACTTATAGTTTTCTCTACTGTAATTTCTTGAGTTGTTTTGTGTTGTGGAGTCTGTGGCTCAGGTGCTTGTTTCTCTATATGGAGCTTTTTATTAAAATTCTCCCATTCTTTCTCTAAATCAATCGTTGGGGGTTTTGTTGAATGGGTGGAGGTGGAATGAACTTCAACCAATTTACTAGTTGAAGTTTTCTCAGCTGTCTTTTTTATAGATTGGGTTGTGTCTTCTTCTAAATCCTTACTTTTGCTTCCCCCATTCTGTGACTGGTTCTCTAATTTCTCTAACTCCCTGGTAGACTTCTCTTGGGACTCTGATTAGGAATCATCTTTATAATTTTCTATGGAGCTTCCTTCTAGGCTTACGCTGGGAGTTGGTTCCCTTATTGGTTCAATCAATAATTGGTCCAATGGGACCTTTAAAAATCTCCTTTCTCTATATTGTTGAAAAGCTTCAAGCTCTTCTTGGTCAAAAAGTAGTGATGCCATGTGCTTCACTTCTGTGAATGTCTCTTTCTATATGAAGATGTCATTAAATGTGTATTCTTCATGACTAAATACCTTCACTTTTACCATGGTAGTGAAGTCTTTGGCAGTGCCATTTTGGTCATACTGGCGACCTGGGAATTTAGGTAATTTTAGAGATTGCATGACCTATGCTTCTTTGAATTTATGCTTCAAATCGTGCAGTGTAAATGCTCCACACTCTAACAGAAATGTAGGCCAAATGGCCTTTCTCACTTCCTTTAATCCTTTTCTTAGCCCACCCTCACTAGCTGTTTGATAGGCTATCTCTATCCATCAATTTGTCTGGAACATAGTATGGGAGGACATGGGGTGAGGTGATGCTCCCAAAAATCCTGATATATGTGAATGTTTCCTCTCTAAACCATATTGCCACTGGGAGGATATCTACCTCAGCTTCCTTAGAAAACCTATTGGTGTCTCGGTTGTAAACTTGTTAGTGGATAGGCAGCATGACCCCATGAAAATTTTTGTAAAAATGTGGGTGAAACTAAGACTCCCACATGTCCTTATGATATATATGAATGGGAAGTGGATCTTTCACAGTCCATTTCTATCCCATGATAGAAAACTTTGAACCAAAACAAATTGCATCCATCACATAGGCACTCATAAAAATTGGAGGCTAAACCCTTGTTGAGGCACTCCTCTTCCTCCTATAATTGATTATTGCCTTTGCTAAATTATCAAACAAAATTTGGGCCCAATTCATTATGGTTGAATTTACAACTGCGTCTATTAATGGCACCCATTCTATGGAACATTTAGTGCTATCAGGCTTGCCAAACATCCTACATAGCATGGATGCTACAAAACTATGGGGAGGAGAAATAGGTGCAATAGAGTACTTACCTGCTTTGTCGTTTTTGATCTTGCCCTTATTATTCAACCAGGTCTGGGTGACATCTGCTAGGTCCTTGTTCTCTTTGGAAAATTTCTCAAGGAATTGTTTGTTGTAGATGGCTTTGTGGCTCTAGTAGGTGGTATATAAGTCGTAGGTTATCTGGCAAAAAATATCCCATAACCTCTTGGCTTATATTCTTAGATTATCTATCTGAGATATAGGCTTGATCAATAATACACTTGACAATATCTGTGTAAGGGATTATCCTTGGGCAAGTGGCTATGCAATGCAGAAATGGGAATGTCGTCTCAAAAATGGTGGCATCTAAGGAAGTACGACTATCAGCTGTTATCTTTGTTTCCATAGGTCTTGGTTGCTCTTCTTCTAATAAATCATACATGGTTTCCCACATAGAGATCCCTCCTTCTCTACGACATGTAGTATCTATGAATAAAGGAGTTATTTATGATTTCTCAGACACAACTGCCTTGCCCTTATTTTCCATTGCTCCCAATGACTCCTTCTGTGGATTTTCCTTGAAAATGGAGAAAAATGACAGCTATCAGATATACAAAGATAAGAATGAACATAAGATGAGATAATATAGATAACTTGAAAAGGTGATAAGAAAGGATTTTTATTTGAACACAAGTGACAAGTTATCATATCACCTTGGATGGCTTTTCACACATAAATTCCATTAAATTTTACTAAATTCCCACTAATGGTTCGTTATATCTTAGCTTTAATTCTCATTAATGTCTGCATCGTAAGTCAGGGAGAAAGCTTCTAGGGTGGTGGGCCTTTAAATTGCGAAAATGGAAATTTTGTGATTTGCGAAGCAATCTCGCAAATCATATTATCGTGTTATGTTTGTATGCTTTCCTTATTGTTTCTGAGATATGTGAGATGCAAGCTGCTTACTATTGTTTCACGGACATAACCCATTTGTCAGGTTTTCTTGTGTAAATCACTTTTTATTAAGCAACGAACCTAAATACTTGGCTATGACGTATCTCATGAGTGGGTCCAGGTTTCAATCACATTTCACAATCTCGACAGATGGTAAGTTTGCGGTGTTCCTTTAAATGTCCGAAATGCGATGCGGTAAGGGAACTGTTGTTATCACAACTTTGCATCTCACACATTTTAAGGTAATTCATTAAGGTACACCTTCTAAGAATAACAATATGCGATGCAGGCCTTAGTCTTAATAAAATGCCTTACGACTTAGTTTATATAAGAAATGTACTAGTTTCAAAGTATTAAAGCATGGAGTCCTCCTTTGATCGCTTTTCGCTATATTTGGTGGATTAGAAAGGCTTTCAATCATGCTTGATCATGCAATATGTGGGAAAGGGAGACATTTAACAGTTTTTTGAAAAGGTGTTTGATAGATATCCTATTTTATTCCAAAAATTAATAAAGAAAATGCCTAAATGTTAAACTTATTTTTGGAAAGATTTTTTAGAGGGTCCACATTTATTAATATAATATTGACTACTACTATAACAAATGGGGTGTCATTGAATAGCACAATAGGTTCTTAGATGGATCAATAGAAGTGTCTTTCCATACAACTTCCATTAATTCATTCTCAAGATTTGAAATTGTTGTTGTGTCTAACTTCCTCTTCTTTCTTTGCCTTTTTACCACAACCTTGTGTGTAGGGCTATAAAATATGTCCAATGGAGGTATTTTGTCATTTTTTAAGACAATTTTAGAAGTGGAGAAAGCCAGGATGACCTCAATATCCTAAGTGTTTTTGACTCCTTGCTCTGTTGTCTCTAGATTTGTTACCTAATGAGTTTGTTTCAGGGTCTGGAATCCATATGTCCCTTCAAGACTTGTCTCTGTTTGGAGATTTTGATTGAATTTATCCCATTCTGTATCTAGATCAATAAATGGAATCTTTTCTGTTTGAGCTAATGTGGATTCAACCTCTATATGTTTCTTAGCCAAGGCCTTTTCAACCATTTCCTTAGTATTTTCCTGTTTATCCTTCTCAATTTCTTTATTGGGACTTTCTTCTTCATTTTTAGATTGATTCTCTGAATCTTCTAACCCCTAAGTTTATTTTTCTTATGATTCTTCATCATAATTCTACTTAGAATCTTCCTCCAGGCTCACGCTAGGAGCAGGTTCTCTTATTTGCTCAATTTGTAACAGGTCCAACGAGACATTCAACAATCTTTTATTTCTGTATACATGAAAAGAGTTGATGTCAGTTGGGATTAATTTTAGCAATGCTAAATGTGAGACCCGTGTAAATGATTCATCTTCCTGGAAGAGGTCATCAAACTAATCCTCCTCATGAGTAAACTGCTTAATTTTAACCATGGTAGTGAAGTGTTTGGTAACTTTGTTTTGGTCAAACCGTCCACCTAGAACCGTGTTTAGTTTTATAGATGTAATATTCTCTATTTCTTCTGTTGCATGCCCAAGATCATTCAATGAAAAAGTGCCGCATTGCAGCGGAAAGGTTGTCCAAATAGACTTATTCATTTCCTTTAGGTCTTTGGTTAAACCATCTCCTAATGTCTGGTAAGCAATCTCTCTTGAAAGTAGTTTGTATGGAACATAATATGGAAGGACATGTGGAGCTGCAATGCTCCAAAAAAATATGATATAACTAAATGTTTCTCCTCCAAACCATCTTGAGACTGGAAAGATGTCTATCTTTGCCTCTTTGGAAATCTTGGGGGTTGTTTCGTCAAGAATGGTCTGATAAATGGGTAACATAATACCTTGGAAAATTTTCTAAAAATGGGAGCTAAACTCCGATTATGAAAACATTTTCTGATACACATGGATGGGGATAGGGTTTTGTATAGTCCACTTTCAACCCATGTTTGGAAATCGTGAGAAAAAACATATGGCATCCATTACATAAGCACTCATGTAAAAAGAGGGAATAGTTTGTGAGGAGATATTTCTCTTTTGTCTCTATTCCCTAATAGCCATAGCTAAATTATCTGACAAAATATGACTCTAATTCATAATCATTGCGTTAACAATTGGATCAATTAATGGAACCCATTCTATAGAAAATTTGGTACTATCATCCTTCCGTAATAGTCTACACATCATCGCAGCTGCAAAATTATGTGGAGTCGAGAGGGGTGAAATTGGATACATACCGGATTTCTCTTGTTTGAATTTTTTGATTCCAAACCTCCAATTATGCATAACATCCATTGGTTGCTCGTTTTATTTGGAAAAATGTTCAAGAAAATCTTTATCATAGAGATTTTGTGGCTCTATTAGATGGTACATCTGGCATGAAAGATCCCATAACTTCATGTCTTGAATTTCTGAAAGTCCTATCTGAAATATCCACATTATCAATTATCAATTTTACCATATTTGTGTATGGTAATATGTTGGGCCTTGCAGCTATTCTGTCCAGAAACGAACATGCTTCCTCAAAGTAGGAAGCCTTAGATGATTCTTCAGCATTAGTTGTTGCCTTAGTTTCTAGTGCCCTCGGTTTTCTCCCTCTAGTAAGTTATACATGGCTTCGCATGATGTAGTCCTATTGTCTCTATTACAAGTGATATCAGAGAAGAGTGGGGGCATGTTTGAATCATCAGACATAGTAACTTTTCCTTTCTTCACCATCTTTTCAAGCATTGTCTCCTTCGGAGGTTCCCTGAAATTTAGCAATGGAGATTATCGAATAAACACATAGAGCGGAAATGACAGTGAAAATGAAATGAGACAATTAATTTTGAAATATGACAAGGAATAATATTTTATTTGACAATAAGGATGAAATATATCAAATCTCCTCGAGCTGTTTTAAACTTAAATGCCATTAAAACTCATTAACTATGCATTAAGCCCCTTTATGTGATTTCTTTTATGACTTGTTTAAACCATCTCATCGTGAATTTGTAAGTAATATTTCAAGTTGATTCGTTAAAGAGTGTGATGTTGATGATGCGATTGTGATTAATGATAATTATCACAATATCGCAATATCGGTTATGGACCACTTTGAAGCCATTTTGTATTTTGTGATATGCGATGTGAGCTGCATACCTTTTACCTTTTTGAGAAAATTTCTCTTAAATGGATAATTATTCCATAAAGTACTTGTTTACTATATGCCGGACTTGATCTAAGTTATAACAGTTTTCATAATTCCATAAGTCCAGATCACATCGCATCTCACGAATTTTCGAAGGTTCACATGTTTGGCATTTGTTTAAAATCCACAATGCGATGAGCATTGTACTTACCATATCACAATATCGCAAACCGCATATCATTAAGGTTTTCTTATCTGGCACTTTTATGAATGTCGCTATGCAATTCTGATAAGTACTTTATTTTGTAAGAAATTATTTAAGCCTTAGATTTAATGAAAATCTTAATGATACCATAAGTCTACTATGGTGGTCCCTTTTATCACAATTCATGAATTCCGATTGTCAATTAACCTTTGCTATCTAAGGTCCAACGATTTTCGATAAAGGGAGAATGCCTAGTCACAAAGGGATTTCGGCTTGATATCTTAAGTTTATTCAAAAAATTATTTCTAATAGTTAAAAAAGGGAAGTTCTTATTTGCTAAGTTTTTTGAAATTTTTTTAAAGGGTCCCCATTTATTAATAGAATCCTAACTAATTGTATGATAAATTGGGGGGTTGTTGAATAGTATTGTTGTAACATCATTACTTTTGATAATTTAAATTTTATGATATAATAGGTTTTAGTAGTTTAGAAGTAATAAATGGGTATGCAAGAGTAAATGCACCCTCAAAATGTAAATTTAAGTTTCATTAGTTGGTTGATTTAGTTAGTCATGCATTTAAACATGATTAAATGATGTAATAAAGTAAATTCAAACATGTTTTACAAACTGCGGAGAACAAATTTGTAGAAAATGAAAGAAGTTTGTTTTACCAACATCGTCATTTGCAAAAACCTCTCTCAGTTTCCTTACATCTGTTATGGTTTGGGAGAGGCTAATGATTCTTTAAAGGAATATTTTCCAAAACTTTCATGTTTCAGTCACCTATTTGCAGAGCCTATTGTGGATAATCAGAAATGAATTGTTGTAAATAGGACGAGGGTTTTGTTCCTACGATTCCAATTTACAAAAATCTCTCTCAGGTTTGTAACATAGATTATGGTTTGGGATATTTGGATGAATATTTCCAGGCATGTTTTCCTGAATTTTCCTGCTTTTAGCCAATGTTTTCAAATGTGGTTTCTAACATCTATTATGGTTTGGGAGAAACGAAGGTATTATAGGACCTTATTTTTCATAATTTTGGGAGGAAAAAGCTCAAAGACAATTAGTGACTTCCCACCTCATCAAAATTAAAATTGCTCTTTTTTATCAACATAAATACTTAAGGATAGTACCAGAACTCTTGAAATAGTTTTAGTTACCTTTATTTGTGTTCTATTTTTGCAATACAGTTTTCAGATATTTGTAATAGCTCTCGATATTTTTATCAAGATATTTTGTGATAAAAATGTATAAATACTTCATCAATTGAAGTAATATGTGTGGGTGTTTGATGCCAAGGCTCTTCACTTTGTAATGGCTTCTATTATATGATTTCTAATGGAAACCTTCCGGCTCCAGTTTGAAATAATTTTATGTTTTATATTAAGTCTTTCTAGTATTCCATATCTTATTTCTACACAAGGTCAAAGAATTTATAGGAAGGTCTGGGTAAGTGTAGATTGAGTATCAATTTATTCTTAAATCCCCTTCAAAATCATAACCTTTAGAAAGAGATTAGCTTATTGGACTGTTTGTCCAAGATAACTCCTTTTTCACTAGTTTTTTCTTTATGCCTTATAATAACCATTAAAAGAGATTAGCTTATTGGACTATCTATCTGAAATAGCTCCTCTTAGAATTGGTTTCAGGTTGGCCTTCTTGAATACTATCAATATGTTTTGTTGGGCTGTAGAAATATTCTACATGCATCCAAATTTCCCTAATTATTAAGTAGTCAGTCTGACTGCTCAATTATTAGGAATCCCCTTACATTCTTCTACCATAATTCTTGAAAAATCTAAGTCATTATGTCAAGCTGGAAGCTAACACTTTCAAAAGGGACCCTGTGAGAGAGGCCTTTAATCATGATTAGGATTGTCATTGATCGCCAACCACCCCCAATTAAAACCATAAATCTAGCCATTATGCTTCATAGGTTGTTTTTCAGTGATAGGTGAACAATATTAAACAAAGCCTCATAAACATTAAGGGATCCCCCTCTGGTTCAAGGGCTAGTGAACCTAAAGGCTGGTTGAGTTGGTTTCCTAGCGTAGTTTTTGCAGCCAAGGACTGCCTACAGGAAACAGGTACAACAAGTATGATCCTAAATGGATCTAGTTTTGCCTCCATATCAAAGTCTTCAAATGCAGATGAAAGTGGTAACAAGTCAAATTTCTCGTCGATACAATTCCAACGGTGTGAACGGCGCGTAAATCCAGGTTCGGATGGAGAAGTTAGAGCCAGTCAAAGTTTATGGAAAATTAGGGCAAAAAAAGTCAAAAATCAAAGGTCAACAGTCAACAGTCAACGGTCAACCAAGTCAATGCCTACATCAGCAGGGACACGTGTCAACCAGGGAATGAGCCATGGGTCCTGGATGATGTCAGCAAAGGAGGTGACATAGTAGATTGTTATTGGTTCATATGGTCCAATCCAATGTTGACACATGGCAGTCCAAATTTTGTCCAATTTGGCCTTATTTTCAAAATTTTGGGGATCAGGGAGGATCAAACCCATAACCTCCTGGAGTGGTAACATTTTCACTAGAACTAGCTCATCAGATGAGATACCACAGGCCTTGATAACGGAAGTGGTGAGTTTGTATTTATGTTGTATCGAGTGCTTCGCCAAAAAAAGGTCAGATAGTCGGGGTCAACCCCACGATCGTCGAACTTTTGAAGTTATGGTTATCATATAGTTCGAAATATCCCACATTCAATGCAAATCACAACCATATATGGTATATTAATACCATATAATCAATGTCAAAGCAAATGAACAACCATATCGTATCGCATATCCAATGTATAACGTAACCAATGGAGGAATGGTCGGGTGGGGGTTTTGAACCCTCAACCTTCCAAAACCTTATATACAAATGACTTCGCATAGCTTCGCTAACCAACATGCCAAAGGGTGGGACTTGGTTAACTAAGCCACCAATTTTTTATAAAAATTGTTGCAAGTACCGAACCCGCCATACCACCAACACGCAGTCCGAGGTGGTTTTATGTAGGCCAAGGTGGTAAATAGAAGGTGGTTTTGCAGGGACAGAGGTGGCTTTGGACCATTCGAGGGGGTCTATAGGTCACAATAGCCAAATATGGTCAATTTTATACTCTTTTGACTCAAAATGTTGAGCCAAACGCAGTTGTGAGGTCCATTTTCTCATTTGAGACTCTGTTTTCGAGCTCATACCTGTAACAACATTTTGAAGAAAAAATAAAGAGGTTAGCACTGGAAGCGAAAGGACAAAGAGATGTAGCCAGAAGGTATAGTGAACTCCTTTATTAAATTTATTTTTGTTGATTTGTTTGAATGTGTTTTCAACTTGTTTATGTGTTTATGTTATTTGCAATATTTTCAATCCATTGCACTAAGTAACATAAGCAAATTCACACAATGTCTATAATACCTTTTTCATTAACGGATCAAGTGGTATCAGAGTAGCAAGGTTTTTAAGGTTTGAAAAGTTTGTGTGAAGATGTGAATGCTTACTAGGTTGAGGCTCGGACGAGGTGAAGGTGAACTTGTTGAGGCAAATCCAGATATTGGAAGGGCATTTTCACAAAGAAGGATGGCAGATGAAAATCTACTTGGGTCAAAATCTCAATTCTTGGATAGTTTCATGACGATACATGCAATGGTGGAAGAGATGTATCGCGAGTTTAAGAAGAAAAAATATGAAGGCACTTCATCACCTAAAGATCAAGAAGATAAGGGAAAGGGAGAAATGCTTCCCCCACATTCTCCTCCATGATCACCATCATCGTCATCATCGTCCTATTCTTCTCATAAATCTAGTCCTTCTAAGAAGAAAAATAAGAAATCTTGTTTGATCAAATTAGATGTAAATTTTATTTGCCAATTTATGATGGAGAACTTAATGCTGAAAAGCTTGATAACTGGATAAGACAAAATGAAGTGTATTGTAGGGTGAAAAAAGTTGTTTCAGAAAGGAAGAAGATCTAGCTTGCTAGCCTTTGACTTGGAGGAACCACACTTTTATGGTGGGAAGGAAAGACAAAAGCAAATCTCCAAAAGCATGGTAAAATCATTTCAACTTGGAATGAATTTGTTTCTGCTATTAAGAAGCAATTTTATCCTTTGGCTTATATGCAACAAGCAATGATGAGTTGGCAAACACTGTGTCAATTAAAAGGTCAAAGTGTTCAAATTTATACTCAAGAATTCCGTAAGAGAGCTTTAACATTAGGAATATAATTGGACTCATCAAATACATTGTTGAAATACATAGGTGGTCTTCATAGTTATTCGAGGCATACCATACTTATGTTTAATCCAACTAGCTTAGATGATGTATTAGTCCAAGCAACTCATCTAGAAGCTAGAGGCAAAAATGTAACCCAAGATGTTGGGAAATCATCCAAACCTATTGAAAGCAAGAATAAAGGCAAGAAGAAACTTAAATGGAAGGAGAAGAAAACAGACACTATGAAGAAAGGTAAACATTCATGCACTCATTGTAAGAAGAAAGGACACAATGAGGCACATTGTTGGTCATTGCATCAGGAATTGAAGCCTAAGAAGTTTTGGAGTATAGAGCGGAAGAATGTTGCTGCTATTCAAAAGGACTTGGGATTAGATTCAGGTGATGAGACAATGGTTATAGCTACATGTATAAAAGGTAAAGATTCTAAAGCATCTACAAGTACTTCTTCACATTCTGTTGATAATGATAATGATGAGAGGAAAAGAAATGAGCTATTTCACATTAGAGTCATTTCCAAGCATACCAAAATTGATATTTTGTTTGATAGTGGGTCACAAGTTAATTTGATTTCTGAAGCAATTACACTAAGTCCTTCGTTTCGGCTAAGGTGTATATAACAGTTCACGGATACTTGGAAAACCCTCTTACCTAGTACACATTTTTCATTTATTTCTTATTTTTAAGTTCTAAAATTTAACTGCCCACAATAACATGACTTACCTATGTAGTTATTCTTGGCCTTATATTTCTTGATTAATAGTAAATTTTAATTATAGGCTCAAATCAACAACCCCTTACTGTTTTTTGAGAAAAGGTCATCATGGTTGAACCATTCGGTTCACATTACATTTCCCCTTCATCATCTAACACAGAAGGGTCATCACAAGGAGTTCATCCTGAGATTTCATAGTCACTTGAAGACCAAGGTCTTAAACTTGGAATTATCTTGAGTATTCAACCCCTTGCTTCTCGTCCTCCACCTCGAGACTCATCATCTTAAGAATTTGATCCAGAAACTCCTGAGAGTCTGCAAAGGTTTTTTTTATTCAATCCAAAACCTCTTTTTGATCCATTGGTCAAATCTCCTCAATAGTCGTATAGTCCATATGGCAATCCTGGTGTGCCTTTGGAGTTATCTCCATGATCATCTCAGATTCCCCCTCGCCAACTGTTTCCACCCATGGCATCAGAAGGTGAGTTTCTAACCTCTCGTCAAGGTCCTCCAGAAGTGTTAGCCACTCATACTCCTAGTGTTGACCATGATTCTGAATATGATTTTCCACCAAAAGGCTATCCATATGTGGGAAGTGTTGCACCTCAATCACTACCTAAAAGCAACGAACCTTTGTTTTTGGTTGGTTATACCTTTTTGGCTCAATTGGTTTTAGGTAATCCAAGTGCATCTTCACTTTATCATAATCCCATTTGGTCTTCGGGCTCCATGCCTACTTATAGTCCATTTGTTTCAAACATAGCCTCTCAAATTCCTGTACAATCGACAATTACGGTCGGGGCAATTAATGTCCCTATAAGTTCCTCAGGTCCTCCATTAAGTGGAAGATATGTGCCGCCACCAATCCCACCACGTGGGGGGAAAAAACCACCTCCTCCATATGTACCTCTTGTTTCAAGTGGAACTTATGTGAGTGCATCTCAAACTCACACTACCAGAGCTAGTCAAAATGTTGGCAATGTACCTTATCCTAGTGGATCATCAATTCCATCTAGATCAGCCCAAATCCCATATCAACAACCTCTTTTGGCTCAAATACCCTACCAGTAACCATACCCTCCCTATGGCTCACAACAGCCTCAAAATATACCTTTTACTCAATAGGCAAGTCCCCAAAAGTAGCCTGGCTCAAATCCCTCATTTGGGGCATCTGGTCAATTTCAAGATGAAACTTATCAGTACCAACCTAGAACTCAGCAAATTCCACAAGGAAATTTCCAACAATAACAACCTTATGTACAACAAGGACCTTATGTGCAATAAGGGATTTATCAACAATCATTGCAACAATAGGGAAAACCTTTGCAACAATAAAACCAACCATTTTATCAATAAGGTGAACCCTTACAGCCACAAGGTCAACCCCTAGAGTAGTAGAGCCAAAAATTTTACCACTAGGGTCAATAATTGCAACAACAACCTTATAATCCATATGTGTCACAAGTAATTTATCAACCTTATGGTTCTCAAAGGCCCATAGTAGGCCAGTATCAATATTACCCTCGTTAGAATACCGCTTAGTGGGGGCAATATCAAGCTCCTTATGGTCAAAATCTACCACTTTGGGGGCATAACCCATACCAACAACGATGGAATGCACAAGATGGGCCTTATCAAAGGCCTCCCATGCCTTTCAATCCACAATTTCAATTTCTAGCAACGTTGGAACTACCAGATGTGTCAAGACTCACCAATGATCCAACAATCCATTTGCTATATTAGCCCATGACTGCTTCTAAGATTCCTTACGAATGTTCAAAATTCTAAGAAAAATTTTGGAGAAGACCCTGTTGTACTTTGATCCGTTAATGAAAAAGGTATTATAGACTTTGTGTGAATTTGCTTATGTTACTTAGTGAAACAGATCAAAAAGATTGCAAATAACATAAACACATAAACAAGTTGAAAACACATTCAAACACATCAACACAACCAAATTTAATAAAGGAGTTCACTAGACTTTCTAGTTACATCTCTTGGTCCTTTCACTTCTAGTGCTGACCTCTTTATTTTGTCTTAAGAATGTTGTTATAGGTATGAACTTGAAAACAGAGTCTCAAATGAGAAAATAGACCTCACCACTGCGTTCGGCTCGAAATTTCGAGTCAAACAATTATAAAATTGACCATATTTGGCTATTGTGACCTCCAAAGCCCTTGGAATGGTCAAAAACCATCTTTGTCCCTACAAAACCACCCTCTGTTTGGCAAAAAGCACCTTGGCCTACATAAAACCACCTCGAACTGTGCACTAGTGGTATGGTGGGTTCAGCACCTATAACAGTTTTTTATAAAAATTTGGTGGCTTAGTTAACCAAGTCCCACCCATTGGCATGTTGGTTAGCGGAGGTATGCAAAGTCATTTGTATATAAGGTTTTGGAAGGCCGAGGGTTTGAAACCCCCGCCTGACCATTCCACCATTGGTTACGTTATATATTGGACATGCGATATGATATGGTTGTTCCATTTGTTTAACATTGATTATATGGTATTAATATACCATATATGATTGTTATTTGTGGTGAATGTGGGATATTTTGTACTATATGATAACCATAACTTCAAAGGTCCGGTGGTTGTGGGGTTGACCCCGACCATCCGAACATTTTTCAGCGAAACCCCCGATACAACATAAATAAAAACTCATTGCTTCTGTTACCAAGGCTTGCGATAACTGATCCAGTGAGCTAGTTCCGGCGAAAACGTTGCTACGTTGGGAGGTCAGGGGTTTGATCCTTTATCATCCCCAAAATTTTGGAAATAAGGCCAAATTGGGCAAATCTGGGCTACCATGTGTTAGCACCAGATTGGCTTGTATGAACCAATCAAAATCCACCACATCACCTCCTCTACTGACATCATCCAGGACCCATGGCTCATTCCTAGGTTGACACATGTCCCTGCTGACATAGGCATTGACTTGGTTGACTGTTGACTGTTGAACTTTGACTTTTGACCTTTTTTCCCTAATTTTCCATAAACTTTGACTGGCTCTAACTTCTCCATTCGGACTCCTATTTATGCACCGTTGGAATCGTATCGACGAGCACTTCAACTTGATCCCACTTTCATCTGCATTTGAAGGCTTTAATCTGGAGGAAAAACTGGATCCATTTTGGATCATTCCTCCCCACTTGAAGCTTTTGGACCACCAAAAGTTGGTTTTAGCTATTGAGTAAGTGAGGATAAATTTCCTTCACTTTTCCAATCTCTATCCATCGTGATTTACTTGGATTTGTACCTTTGAGTCCAACTTGAAGATACTCAACATTTCCCCATCGCGAAGTCCTTATCCTCCTGTCAAGAACTGTGTCCTCCTGTAGCTCATTGAGATACTCAGCAAAAGATCTTAAATGGAAGGTAGCTTACCTTGCTCTTCGAGATCTTCAATCAATGAAGGCTCATACAATTGCAAGTTTTCAACATTCACGACAGAATAGATTTTCATATAAGCTGGTAGATCTAGGTGGGAAGCATTTTCACCAATTTTGTCAAGTATTTTGAAAGGACCATATCTAATTGGTTTCAACTTTTTACCTTCCCCTTGCAGTCTCTCTTTGCTAATGTACAACCAAACTTGATCACCAACTTGAAAACTATGCTCAACTCAATGCTTATCATGTCGTGCCTTATAATTTGCTTGGATTCTTTCTAGTTGTTCGTATACTGCCTGATGAATTTCCTAGATTTGTTCAATGAACTTGTTTGCTTTGTCCACATCACTGTGTCCATCAACTGTTATGTCTTTACCAAAGACAAAATCCAAGGGAGACTTTGGTATGAAACCAAAACAAGTCTCAAAAGGAGATGTCTGAGTAGAAGAATGCTTTGCATGGTTGTAAGCATGCTGCACATAACAAAAATGCTCATCACAAAGTTTGGGATGTTTGCTGCAATATCCTCGAAGCAACTGTATTGTTGTCCTATTGACCACTTCTCTCTAACCATCTGTTTACAGATGAAATGTCGTGCTCTTCTTTAACTTTGTGTCCATTAACTCCCATAGACTTTGATGAACCCCATAAATGGGTAATTATATGGACTAATTTTGCCTCCTAACTCAACTTAATCCACCATTCTCATTATTTTATTGCATGTTTTTTATTATATTTATGCTAATAGAGTGAATTGGGTTAGTCATCATGCCATGAAGTCTAATGTGTGCTTTATGCAGAGTTTTAGTCATTTTTGAGACAAAGTCAAAAGCTTAATGAGCATTTGGAAGCCAATATTCATGGAAAAAAAGGGAGAGGATTTGTAGGAGGCTGTCCCTCTCATTTATGACCCCCTACTTCGAATCCTCCTTCAGAAGGCTCGGAGCACAAGCAACGACATCAATGCATCAAAAGGGCAGTCGAGTAAGTGAAGAAGAACTACTATCTATCTCTAGTCTTGGGAGCCAAGCCTCCTTGACTTTAGGAGAGTTGTTGGGGCTCCAGTTGCATAAATAGGGGGGCTTAGGGCCTTAGTAGGTTAGTTAGATGTTAGTCAAAATTTTCGCACTTTTGTTGCAGCTCTTGCTCGGCTCATTTTCGAGCTTATTTTTGTGAACAGTTTCATGTAATGTGACTATTATTTTGATAATGGAGATGAAATATTTTCTGATCCAGCATTGAGTTCTTCCAGGGGGTTGAAGTGCTTGGGTAAGGGCCCAACCCAAGCTTCCCAACACCTCTTGTTTGTATTTATATGTTTTTCTTCAGTTCATGAATTAGTGCTGTTAGATAGATTTTCTTTTCTCTTGGTTAGAATAGGTTGATTATGGTGATTTCCATAGTTGTTTCCATTTCAGGTTGCTGAAGTAGGTTAAATAGTGATAAGAAAAGATAAAAAAAGGCATCAATAGAGCCTTGACCTCCTTTCTTCCCTTTGGGATCATGAGCTGAGGTCAAGACACTCTTGCTACCATAAAAGCACATTTTTGCTTCCTCCATGTAATTTCTAGTGTCATAGTTTGATTCAGAGGTTAATGTATGCTTCAGATCCATTTTTCCATGCCCATTTATGTTTCTACAATAAATCTCTTACCATGCTTTCCTTTCCATATAGCACTGTTCAACATTTCATTTTCCTAGGTCAAAATTTAGGTTAACATGAGATATAGTTCTGTTTTTTTGGTTCAGCTAGTTCTTTTCTTGCTTAGTCTTAGTGTTTTGATTTGCAACACTCTTACAGTACATCTCTACTCATGATAAGTCAATAAAGTAGCCATCACCATCTCCTTTGCTACATTTTTCACAGGTCATTCACGACCCTTCACAAATCTTCCCTAATATCTGCACTTTTCTCGTAAGCTTTCCTCTCGTCTCTTGAACAAATCCAACCATCATTTTCTTTCCTAACCATCCTTGATGAACTACAGGCACCTCAACTCATCCCTCTAGTCTTCATCTACCATTTCTCACCATTTTTTCACCTTTAAATCCTCTAAAATAGCCAGTGGCATCCTCCTATAGACCCTCCTGTAGAACCTCCTGTAGATCCCTTGCAGCCTCCTGTAGAACTTCTTGTGAGTGACTTTTTGAAGTCCGATTGCAGGGAAGGCCTCTAGAAGGTTTCCAGAGGCCTCTTAAGACCCCTCCACACCTTCCTACATCTATGCAATTTCCAAGGTCGCCCTCCATCACCACCTAATCACTGCCACATCCATAAACAAATGAATTACATGCACAACAATTTCACATAGAATACATAAAAATAAAAAAAAGACAATTTTTCCTCATTTCCTTCTAGAAATAGCTTGAATAGGTGTAGTTTACTTCCTTAGTAGGTAATGACATTCATTTCATAGGTTCTCGTCTCTTTTTCTGCAAAAGTAGGGGTAGTTGGTAAATTAGGGATTGCTAGGTTTTTCTTTACATTCTAGTCTTCTTTCTCTTTCTGTAAGTAGAAAAGCCTCTGTAGAGTAAGCTTTCCTTTCTTTCATCATATTTAAAGATTCTTGTAGAATTCATAGAGTTGGATTGAGCTCATAGTGTTCTTGCGCCAGCTGACCAAGTGACAGCCTGCAGTAAGAACTAGTACTTGTGCATACATCACTGTCGCTTCCAAGTTTGTTACGAACTACCGGGTTGATAAAAGTAAAGTAGGAAGCCCCAAGAGTTGCAACATTATTTTTGCAATACTGGTGCTCACCACTTTTTTGCGTTTTTTCCAGGGAAACATCAAAGTATTTTGTGATTACTGCTTTTCTTCTATTTTCTACTGCAACATTCTGCTAAGTAGTTCATTTCAGCTAAAGTAGAGTAGTTGTTCCTTTCAATTCCTACATTTCCTTGCTTTCATTTCAATTCTACAATTTCCATTTCAGAAAAAGTAGATGAGCCCTTTCAATTCTGCAATTTCCATTTCACCAAAAGTAGATTAGTCATTTCCTTGCTTTCAGTTCAGTTCTGCAATTTCCTTTCAACAAGTTCATTTCAATAGTTGCAATTTGTTTGTTCAATCAATTTCAGTTTTGCAGGTGCAAGCAAAAAAACAAAAAACAAAAAAAGATCACCCAAAAAAAGAAAAAGAGATTCCCTTCCATGCCTCATAGGAATAGAGATAATTCAGAGAAATTCCTACCCAACACCCCCACCACATCACAAAGCCTCCCTTCTCTCTTTTTTGGTGGCAGTGATCCAGAAGAACTTTTAGGTGAACAACTAGAGATATTTGAAGAACCTATAGGAGAAGAAGAGGAAGCAACCATCCCTCCTGAGAAAATCGCTGAAAGCAAAAATTTTAGGGGGAATAGAGAAAGAGTAGAGGGTACTTTTCCCATCCGAGAGACCAATGGGGACACTAAAATGAATAACATAAGCCCTTCAACCCTACCTCACTTCCATAGATTGACTACTGAAGACCCTGTCACCTTCTTGTTTGAGTTCGTTTTCATCTGTTGAACCTATGACTATGCAGAAGATGAGCAGAAGTTGAAACTATTCCCTTCTACCCTCAAAGATGTAGCATTGCACTGGTTCATGGGGTTACCTGGCAATAGCATCACAACTTGGGCTCAGATGTAGCAAGCCTTTAATAACAAATACCGGGACTACTGTAGATCAAAAGATACCAAGGAAGAAATCTTCCGAATGACCATGGGAAGTGATGAATCCTTGGAAGATTGTGAAGAGAGGTTCCAACTCAGTTATAAAAGGGCCAGGTACACACTTGACGCCGAATCTCTGAAGTTGGTCCTACTCAGGGGAATTTCGGAAGACCTTCTAGACACCCTCCATTTACTGGCTAGGGGAGACATCTACCAAATACCTTATGAAGACATAAAGACTGGTTTTTGAAACCATTCTAGGGTAGCCAGAAATAGAGGTAGGGGGAGTCAACCAATAGCCAATACCTCCTCAGCCAGTTCATCCCTCAAAGGTGAACTTGGAAACATGCTAGAAGACTTCAAGAGTGAGATGCTACAGACTCTTGCCATGCAAATGGATACCTTGCATATCAAAAGGATTCAAGAGGAAACAAAGATGGTTTTGGCCATTTTTTGTCCTAGGTGCACGAGAACGCATCCTAGGAACAAATGTCCATTAAACTCTATATAGGTTTGTTCAATTTGTGAAGAAGATCATTCTACAGACAAGTGCCCTTTCTTGCTTGGACTTAAAGCTATATACCAAGGGGTCGAAGGAGCCACTGAACCAGCAGGGAATGCAAGGGACATCTCAGGCATACTACAACCTCAATCAAGCCACTTCCATACCTTCTTGGGGTCCCCCTTCTCACCCTTTGTAGTCCACACCTCCTCCTAGGTCATACCCATCTCAATATCATGCTCAACCATCCACTCATTCATTTCATTCCTATGCTCAGCCACAGCCTTAATGGAATGCATCTCATCAGGGGTGGAGGCCGCAATACAACTCTCCTCCCACTCTTTTGCCTCCACCACCTGCTCAACCTCAACCATTTCCTCCTGCTCCACCAAGGCAAACCCAACCTACTCAACTAAACCCGAACCAAAACAACAGACAGGCTCAACAATTATATAGTGGGGAACCATCATGCCCAACCTATGCTGTAGAGATCCAAGAGATTAACCTGCGATCTAGGAAGGTTCTCCCAGATAGCCAGCCTCCCCCTAAGAAGGATGAGGAAGATAAAGAGGAAAGTGAACCGCAAGCAATTCCACCCTTTCCTGAGAGATTATCTGGAACAACATAGCCTACCCCAGAATAAATTGAACTTCTGGGAGAATTGAAACAATTATGTGTAAAGATACCACTTCTCCAAGCCATAAAGGATGTGCCCTTATACAACAAGGTGATCAAAGAGAAGTGCTTCAGGCATCTAGGTAGGTGCAAGAGAGATGCCCCAACCATCAATGTCATAGGACAACTATCCGACCTAATGTTGGGGTAGGTAATTTGTCCGAAGTATCAAGACCCTGAAAGCCCAGTAGTTGATGTCCACATCAATGGCACCATGATCCCCCATACCCTGATTGATCTGGGGGCTACCATTAATGTGATGAAAAAGGACACCATGCTCAAGCTCAACCTCTAGGGCTCCCTGAGAAATACCACAACAGTACTGCAGTTAGCAGACCACTCCACCGTGACCCCTCAAGGGATTGTGGAATATGTGATGGTCTCCATTGATTCTTGGGAGTACCCTGCTGATTTCCTAGTTCTCCAGCTGAAGGCAAAGCTCATTGGGTATCCTCTCATCCTGGGAAGACCTTGGTTGGCTACTGCAGATGCCTACATTAGCTGTCGAGCTGGGAACATGACAATCAAGAACAGGCATATGTCCAAGCAGCTAATCCTATACCCTCCTGCCCAACCTTCGCTAGAACATGATCTACCTCTCTGGTTGGAGGAGGAGGATGAGGATGAAGCCTATTATGCACTACTGTGTGTAGTAGAAATTGCCATGGGGGGGAATCGCAGGATGAGGATGATATCATTGAACATTTAATTCAGAATCCACCCCCCAATATTTTGCCATTAGAAGATCTAGTGAAATAAACCCAAGAAAATCCCTTAGCTAATCTCTGTGTGGTAGACTTGACCTCTCTCTATGTTAAGAATATAGAGTTTGGCCCTGAAAGAACCTTGAAAATAAACTCATCCCTATCCACCTCCTAGGAGAAGGAACTGTGTAGTCTATTGAGAAAACATTTAGATGCCTTCACCTGGAGCTGTAAGGAGATATAGGGAGTGCACCCTTCAGTTTGTACTCATCACATTTACATTAAGGAAGATTCCAAACCAGCCAAGCAGCCTCAAAGGAGGATGAATCCAACCCTTAATGACATTGTCAAGGAAGAATTGCAAAACCTACTGGATGCAGGATTCATCTACCCCATCTCTGACAGTGATTGGGTCTCTCCTTTGGTGCTAGTGCCAAAGAAAAATGGTAAGTGGAGAATCTATGTCAATTATCGGGAACTGAACAAGGTCACCAAAAAGGACCATTTTCCTTTGCCTTTCATAGATCAAGTGTTAGATGGTCTGGCAGGGAAATTTTTTTTCTCCTTCCTAGACGGGTTCAGCAGGTACAATCAGATCCAAATCAGCTCGGAAGACCAAGATAAGACCACTTTCACTTGTCCTTGGGGTACCTTTGCATATCGGGTCCTTACTTTGGGTTTTGCAATGCTCCCGCCACTTTCCAGAGCGTAGTATTGAGTATATTTTCTAAACTGGTTCATGACGCAGTGGAAATATATATTGATGATTTTACTCCTTATGGTTCTAACTTCTAGGAAGCTTTATTTAACCTAGGGAAAGTTTTGGACAAGTGTATTGAAATTAACCTGTCCCTCATTCCAGAAAAATGTGAATTCTTGATGATTGAAGGGACCGTGCTAGGTCATGCAATATCTCAACAAGGGTTGCAGGTGGACCCCAACAAAATAGCCATCATCCAAAGGGTCCCACCTCCTCAAAAGGTGAGAGATGTTCAAAATTTCCTAGGTTTAGCGGGATATTATAGAAGATTCATTAAAGATTTAAGTAAGTTGGCCTCTCCATTGTTTGGTATTTTGGGAAAAGATGTCGATTTCATATGGACTGACAACTGTCAAGAAGCCCTAGACACCTTGAAAAGTAAACCTGTGGCTGCCCCAACTTTGACAGGCCCAAACTGGGCCCTACCTTTCCACATTCACACAGATGCCTCGAACAAAGCAATAGGGGCCGCCTTAGGGCAAGTTGATGAAAATTTACCTTATGCCATATACTTTATAAGTAAAAATTTGTCATAGGCAGAGTTAAACTACACGGTAACTGAGGAGGAACTCCCAGCTGTAGTACATTCCTTAAATAAATTCAGACATTACATCACAGGGTATCAAACCTTTGTACACACTGATCATGCTGCAATTAGTTATCTAATGAACAAACTAGATGTAAATGCTCGCATTATTAGGTGGTTGCTTTTATTGTAGTAGTTTGATTTAACCATTGTTGATAAGCCTAGTAAGGAAAATGTTGTTGCTGACTTTTTGTCTAGAGTAAATTTTCTTGCAGATGAGGAAGGAATGGTGGATGATCAAATTCCAGATGAGCATCTATTTTCTATCTCAGTACTCTCTCCGTGGTTTGCTGATATAGAAAATTACTTGGTTTCAGCATAGTTCCCACCACACATGTCCTCCAAAGAGAAGAGAAAGATCGTGAGGAAAAGCACCCCTTTCACCTAGATTGGGGGGAATCTCTTCAAACTGGGCCTAGAATAGATTTTGAGAAGACGTGTCAGGGAGGAGGAAGTTTTTGGACATTCTCCTGACCTGTCATGACAAGCCTTGTGGAGGCCATTTTGCAGCAAAGAGGACTGCCTTCAAAATTCTACAAGTAGTTTACTATTGGCCTACTCTTCATCAAGATGTGAAAAGATATATCAGCCAATGTGATCGGTGCCAAAGGATAGTGAAATCTACTCCAAAGGATGAGATGCCCATGCAATCTCAAGTGACTCTTGAGCCATTTGAGAAGTGGGGCTTGGACTTTGTGGGTCATATCAACCCTCATTCAAACCAGAAACAATACATCATTGTGTGCACCAATTATCTGACAAAATGGGCAGAGACAAAGGCAGTCAGGCAACAACAGAAGAAAAAGTAGTTGAGTTCTTGAGAGAGAACATATTCTATAAGTTCGGGTCTCCAAGAGAACTAGTTATAGATCAAGGCAGTTAGTTCACTTCCAATTTGATTGAAGACTTGCTCACACATCATAAAATCAAGCACAAAACTTCCACCCCTTACCATCCACAAGCCAATGGGCAGGTGGAAGTCACTAACAGAGATTTGGAAGGAATTCTGACCAAGGTAGTAAGCAGTAGCATAAAAGATTGGGTAGATAGACTGGTTGAGGCCACTTGGGCCTACAACACCACATGGAAGACCACCACAGGGTTCACACCCTATGAACTGGTCTATGGGAAGAAGGCTTTGTTGTCAATAGAATTTGAATACAATACACTAAGGATGGTAGCTCAACTGGACCTAGATCTCAGCGATGCACAAAGGGAAAGGCTCTTCCAGCTCAATGGATTGGATGAACAAAGATTGCCAGCCCTTCTTCACACAAAGGTAATCCAGCTTCAGAGGAAGATATGGCATGACAAAAATATAAAGGAGAAGAAATTCCAAGAAGGTGATTGGGCACTGCTCTATGACTCAAGGTATAAAGATTTCAAGGGCAAGCTGAGGACAAGATGGCCGAGACCCTACACTGTAGAAAAATGCAATGACAATGGTTCAATTCTGATCAGGACCATTGATGAGGAAGCCATACCCATGCTTGTCTATGGGCATAGGTTGAAAATTTACAAGAAGCCCCTCTTCAAGTGAGAGTTCATTGAAGATCTGAATAAAAAAATGTTGGTAGTGGAGCAAGTCTCAGCCTCCACTCCACCCACTCATTGAAAATAATAATAATAATAATAAGGACTCAGTTGAAAACCTCTATGAGGTGCTTGAGTCCCATCATTGGGTTGAAAACCTCTTTTGAGGCAGCTCGGTGATGACAAAAACAAAAACTAGAAAGAATAAGATCCCTAGGTGAAAAATTCCCTTGGAGGTGCCCAAGGTAGGCAAATAGGGTGAAAACCTCCTTGAGGTGCCCTAGTTGTCTTTAAAAAAAAAAAAACAAAGAGAAAAAAGGAAGAGGAATTGACTTTTAAAATGCATTGCAGGTTACAGGTGGACCACAGGAAGCAAGGGGACATGCCACAAAGCCTATTATATATCCTTTATACTCTTCTCCATCATTTCTAATTTTTTTCTCCACCTCTCTGTGTTTTTTTTCTGAAGACTGTACATCCTATAGGAAACCCCATGTGTTCTACAGGAGGCTCCTATAGAAATCACAGAAAGCTCGAAATGAAGTTTACAAAATAGTTGAAGATCTGGGAACTTTCATAGAAAGCCTATAGACCATCCTACCACTATCCACCATCCTAACCCTCCATCCCACACTTGCATCACCTCATTTCCATTGATTTCTTTCCTTCCCGCAAAAAAACATAGAAACCAGTTTAAAATAAATAAATAAATAAATAAAGGAAATAAAAAGAACAACACCTTAGCAACTCACCTACAGCTTACCAAATCCCTCTCCATTACTATCAAAATCCTTAGAAGCATCCTCACAGCTCCCAGCACAAGCATCAACTAAACATTTTAGAGGGAGAAGCAGCTACAGGAGTGCTTGTAGGATTTCCTGTAGCAATTGATCCCCTTAAAATAAAGCTCCAACATTCCCTATTTTCTCCTACAGTCTCTTATAGATTCCAGCATTAAATTGAAGGCAGTAGGTCCAGACCAATTGGCTCACCATGGACTAATTAAATTGCTGGTGGAAGAATCCCTCCATGCCTTCACAATCCCCATAGCCTGGGATATTTTCAAAAATATGACAAGAGAGGATGATATAAAAGTCCTCACATATGACCTTAGTCCTTCTCAAAGTGAGGGGGAAGAACAAAAAGGGGAAGATGAGGAGAAAACCAAAACAGAGGAAGAGGAAACCAAAACAGGGAAAGAAGAACTTGAAACAGGGAAGGAAAAGACCAAAATAGAGAAGGAAAAACTTGAAACAGAGAAGGAAGAGACTAAAGCAGAGAAGAAAAAGACCAAAGTAGAGAAGGAGGATGCCAAGACAGAAGAGAAAAAGACTAAAATAGAAAAGAAAAATACTAAACTAGAGAAGAAAAAGACTAAAGCAGAGAAGGCAGAAACTAAACAAGGTGAGAAGGAAATCAGAATAGGGCTAGAGGAAACAAAGCTAGCAGAGGCAGAAAATACAGAAGAAGAAGAAAAAGAGGCAAAGAAGACAGAAGTGTCTCCTGAGACACTAGAAAGGGAAGCAACAACTGTTCTTACTGCACTCATCACCCCAGTTAAGCCCAACCAAAAGAGAAAAAGGCAACCATCAATGTATTTCAGGGCTTGAAAAAGCACTAGGATAAAAATAGGAAAACCACAACCATCTTCAACAGTGCCTATTGTAATTGAAGATTCTCCTATTTCCAAAAAGGAATAATATCCATCCAAAACCCCCATTACTTATGAAAGAGGAAGTCCTAGATCTTCCACTTGGAAGGAAAGAATAAAACTACAGGACTCAGAAACAGTCCTACGGGAGGCACATACTACCCTACAGGTGACCCTAACAAAGCTACAGGGGAATGAGAAACTTGAGAAAAGGGCAGAAGAATAGACCAAGGGGAAGGATGAGGCAGCAGATATACCAGAACCTGACCCCCAACCTAGTTTAGGCTCTTACTACAACCTTATTGAAGGAGGAAAAATTATTCCACAGAAATTTGCAGCCCCACTTTTCTTTGAACTGGAAAAAAGAAAGGGTAAGAAGCCATAGATGGATGTAGATTGCCAAGTCCAAAGGGGTGGAAGACATTGGCCACATGGAAAACAAGCTGAGAGAGATGGGTAAGGAATTGAGCACTGTGCGACATACAGAAGCAATCAGAAGATCTCACTTAGAAGCAGAGAATGAAATGTTAAGAAAACAACTACAAGAAAGGGAAACCCAATTAGCAGGCATGGCCAGCTGGGCTATGGAGGCACTACAGTGTAGAAAACCAGCCAAATCATATGAAGTCTACCTCAAAGACCAGTGGCTACAATTTTAGATAAAGACCTTGGCACATAGAGGCAGCATGCCTTTTAAGGATTATAGATAGTTCATGGACCTATGTGACCACAGTTTAGTAGAAGATAAGGCAAAGTTGGCAGAGTTTTATTTACATAACATGGCTCTCACTGATATGAACCTATGGACCCCAATGCTATGTTAGGGGACTTGCAGCTGATGGCCATGGCATCATGGATGAGTCATGAGGAGAAAAGGGCAACAAAAATCAAGAAGTTGATAGCAAAAGAACAAAATGAGCCTCGGATGATTAGAGTAGAGCCATCAGACCCTATGGCTCTCATTAGCACACTCCAGCTACTTGCAGTTGATCCTCAAAGTGCCCCTAGGTACATCAATGATTAGGCCCAGGCTATTGCACATTTTGAGGACATGGAGAGATTGCTTGGAGATGACTACATCCATGCCTGTATGAGAAGGTGGAACACACTGCCACAAAACCTACATATCAGGGAGTATCACTCCCCAAACAGGATGAAAGAAGCATTGAGGAGAGTGCCACTCTACGAGCACTCTATGCAAAGTTTGAAGGTCAGTTGGATTGGTCTCAAGTTGAGTTCCCCACTGCTATTAGGACTGCTAGAGGGCACAAAGGAGGAAGAAGAAAGACAAACATGGGAAGAGGTGGACAGAAAGGCTAGATTCCATGAGAGGGAAGAGGATCTCACATCAGAGGCATGGGATGTCAGGGAGGCCATCAGGGCCATCAAAGATGAAGAGATGGACTAATTGCTCAGAGGATGAGCAACACATTTAGTAGGGGGTGATGATGAGCCCCATAAATGGGTAATTATATGGGCTCATTTTTCCTCTTAACTCAGCTTAATCCACCATTCTCATTAGTTTATTACATTTTTTTCTTATATTTATGCTAATAGAGTGAATTGGGTTAGTCATTATGCCATGAAGTCTAATGTGTGCTTTATGCAGATTTTTAGTCATTTTTGAGACAAATTCAAAGGTTTAATGAGCATTTGGGAGCCAATATTCAAGGAAAACAAGGGAGAGGATTTGTAGGAGGGTGTCCACCTCATTTATGATCCCATACTTTGAATCCTCCTTAAGAAGGCTCGGAGCACAAGCAACCACATCAATGCATCAAAAGGGTAGTCGAGCAAGTGAAGAAGAACTGTTGTTTATCTCTAGTCTTGGGAGCCATGCCTCCTTGCCTTTAGTAGAGTTGTTGGGGCTCTGGTTGTACAAATAGAGGGGCTTAGGGCCTCAGTAGGTTAGTTAGATGTTAGTCAAAATTTTCGCACTTTTGTTGCAGCTCTTGCTCAGCTCGTTTTCGAGCTTACTTTCGTGAACAGTTTCATGTAATGTGAGTATTATTTTGATAATGGAGATGAAATATTTTCTGAGCCAACACTAAGTTCTTCCAGGGGGGCTAAAGCTCTTGGGTTAGGGACCAACTCAAGCTACCCAACACCTCTTGTTTGTATTTATATGTTTTTCTTTAGTTCATGAATTAGTGTTGTTAGATAGATTTTCTTTTCTCTTGGTTAGAATAGGTTGATTCTAGTGATTTCCATAGCTGTTTCCATTTCAGGTTGCTGAAGTAGGTTAAATAGTGATAGGGAAAGATACAAAAAGGCCATCAATAGAGCTTTGACCTCCTTTCTTCCCTTTGGGATCATGAGCTGAGGTCAAGACACTCTTGCTGTCATAAAAACACAGTTTTGCTTCCTCCATGCAATTTCTAGTGTCACAATTTGATTCAGAGGTTAATGTATGCTTTAGATCCATTTACCATGCTTGTTTATGTTTCGACAATAAATCTCTTACCACACTTTCCTTTCCATATAGAACTGTTCAACATTTCATTTTCCTAGGTCAGAATTTAGGTTAACATGAGATATAGTTCTGTTTTTTTGGTGCAGCGAGTTCTTTTCTTGCTCAGTTTCAGTATTTTGATTTGCAACTCTCCTACACTACATCTATGCTCATGATAAGCTAATAAAGTAGCCATCACCATCTCCTTTTCTACATTTTTCACAGGTCATTCACAGTCCTTCACAAATCTGCTCTAATATCTTCACTTTTCTCATAAGCTTTCCTCTCGTCTCTTGAACAAATCCAACCATCATTTTCTTTCCTAACCATCCTTGATGAACTACAGACACCTCAACTCATCCCTCTAGTCTTCAGCTACCCTTTTCCACCATGTTTCCACCTTTAAAACCTCTAAAACAACCCTGGCATCCTCCTGTAGATCCTCTTGTAGAACCTCCTGTAGATCCCCTGCAACCTCCTGTATAATTTCCTGTGAGTGACATGTTGAAGTCCGATTGTAGGGAAAGCCTCCAGAAGGTTGCCAGAGGCCTCTTAGGACCCATCCACACCTTCCTACACCTCTAAAAATCCCAAGATCGCCCTCCATCGCCACCTAATCACTGCCACATCCACAAACGAATGAATTACATGCACAACAATTTCACATAAAATACATAAAAATCCAAAAAAGACAATTTTTCCTCATTTCCTTCTAGAAATAGCTTGAATAGGTGTAGTTTACTTCCTCAGTAGGTAATTGCATTCATTTCATAGGTTCTCGTCTCTTTTTCTTCAAAAGTAGGGGTAGTTGGTAAATTAGGGTTTGCTAGGTTTTGCTTTACATTCCAATCTTCTTTCTCTTTCTGCAAGCAAATAGCCTCTGTAGAGTAAGCTTTCCTTTCTTTCATCATATTTAAAGCTTCTTCTAGAATTCATATAAGTTGGCTTGAGTTCCTAGTGATCTTGCACCAACTGACCAAGTGACAGCCTGCAGTAAGAACTAGTACTTGTGCATATAGCACCGTCGCTTCCAAGTTTGTTATGAACTACCAGGTTGATAAAAGTAAAGTGGGAAGCCCCAGGAGTTGCACCATTATTGCTACAATATTGGTGCTCACCAGACTTGACCAAAATTTCTCGACAAATCAAGAATCTCGATTAGATATAATAGAAGTGGGTAACCCAAAATGAAAGAACAACTTTGCAGTTTGTTCAACTATGACTTGTTTATTACATGGTGTCAAAATACACATCTTACTGAACCTATCCACAGCTAGATACAAATAATCATGACCCTTTCTAGACTTTGGCAATCCCCCAACAAAATCCATGGAAACGCTTTCCCAGGGATGAGAAGGAATTATAAGTGGAGCATACAAGCCTAATTTTATATTACTTGGGTTGCTTGTAGCACACATAGTACATCCTTTAATATATCTAGAAATTGTCTCATTCATTCGTGGCCAATAGCGGAATCTTTGTAATTGTGCAACTGTTTTATTTACACCAAAATGAACTCATATGAGAGAAGTATGTGATTATCGAATTATAATAACTCTTTCAGTTTGTGGAATTCATAACTTTCCCACATGATATAAGAGTTTGTCCTTTATGAAATAATCCAATTCTTCGACTTGCTTGCCATGACTTAAAGTTGCATATACATCCTTAAAATCTGTGTCTTAAGCATATTGTTCAATGTAACTTTCTTGGATTGCTGAATTATGCTTAAGTATTATGGATGCATTTATAATTGGTCTTGATAACATGTCTACAACTTTATTATGTATGCCCTTCTTATATCTGATAACTAGATGAAATTGCTGTAGAAAACCCATCCACTAATAGTGTCTTTATTGTTGCAATTTAGTTTGTGAGTGTAAGTATTGTAGTGGTTGATGATATCTGTGTATGATTCTTTCTTTACCCATTATGTAATGTTTCCACTTTTCAACACTCTGAACTAATGCATACAATTCTTTATCATATGTAGGATAGGTAACTACTATTGATGTGAATGTTTCAGAAAGAAAGCATATAGGCTTTCTGTGTTGCATCAACACTTCCCCCATGGCATATTCACTTGCATTTGTCTCAATCTCAAATGGATGCTGAAGATTTGGTAGTGATAGTACTGGCACTGTACTGATCCTTTCTTTCAATGTGTCGAAGGCTTTCTGTTGTTTTCCTCCCCACTGAAACACCTGTTTCACACTTGTCAAAGCATGTAAAGGAGCTGCAATCAAAGAAAAGTTAGCAATAAACTTTCTCCAATATTGTGCTACCCCTAAGAAACTTCCAACTTCTATAGAAGTATTGGGATTAGGCCAATTTACAATGACTTAGACCTTAGAGGGATCTATCTTTAATTCACCACCCCCTACAATATAACCCAAATAATTCAAAGTTGTTCTCCCAAATTCACATTTTTGACAGTTTTACATAGAGATTTTCTCTTTTCAAAACATCTAAAACCTGCTTTACATGATTTACATGTTCATCCCATGTTGTACTGAAAACAAGAATATCATCTAAATAGACTATTACAAATTCATCAATGAATGGTCTAAATACATCATTCATGGCTCACATGAATGTAGCTAGTGCATTAGTTAAGCCAAAAGGCATAACCATCCATTCATAGAGTCCTTGCTTTATTTTGAAAGAAGTCTTCCATACATCCTATTCTGCAACTTTGATCTGATGGTAGCCATTTTGCAAGTCCAATTTAGAGAAGTAAACTACATCTTTTAACTGAGCTAACAAATTATCAATACGAGGAAGTGGATAACAATTCTTTATTGTGATTTTATTTAATGCTCTAAAATCAATGCACATTCTCCGCAACCATCTTTTTTTCACACTAACACAATAGGTGATCCACATGGTGATGTGCTTGGTCGAATAAACCCTTGATCGAGCAACTCCTGTAGTTGCTTCTTTATCTCTGCATTCTCTAGAGTTGATAACCTATACATTCCAATGTTAGGTAGTGGAGCATCTTGCTGCAAATAAATCTCATGTTCTATCTCTCACTTGGGTGGAAGCCCTTTAGGCTTTTGAAACTGAATATCATAATTGGAAACAACTTTAACTAGATCTATTTTCTTTTTAGGATTACAACCTTGGAAAGCATCAAATTTATCAATATCCTTTGCTTTTACAATCATAAGTAAAAATTATTTACTTGAATTTACAATTCTTTTCATCTATCCTGAATTTATGAGAGAGAAATTATGTTTGAGTTTATGAGCCCTTACAATATATTCAATTCCATCCTTAGTTAGTTGATACTTATTTTCGGTTCGATAGAAGATAACATTTCTATCGTACAAGTATGGACTTCCTAGTACAATTCCACATATGTCCAATGGGACTATGTCTAACTCAACCTTATCTACAAACTCTGACCCAATAGAAAAATGAAGTTTACATTGTTTTGTAACTTGTAGCTTAGTTTTATCACACACCCAACCTAATGGATACGACTTTTTATGAGGTTTTGTTTCCAGACCCACTTCTTTACGACAACTAATATCCCCGAATGTTGTGTTTGGTTTATCATGTCTACAAGGCGGCTAACTTGGTTACCTGTGACTAAAGGATATCAAACTAGTGGGGTCTCCCAATATATACTCGACGATACAAGGAGGACAATTCTATGTTAGTGTTTTCTAATGCATAATCATTCGATGAGAGTGTTCCCATATACTTGCCATACTAGAGTGCCTCTGATATACCCAAGAGTACTAGAGAACCTCTGATATACTTCCATACTAGAATGTGATTTCACCCACATGATACAATGCACATAGTTAATGACATCTGCTAGGCTTATAGATTCCAGAACACGTCTCTAGCCTAGACCTCTAAATGTTTGTATTAAGTTCCAAATGCTCCTTAGGCTAATTCAGTAAATTTTAATGTTGTTCTTGAATTATGTTTCAATTTTGGGCTCAAACAATGTCACCTGAATCCTAGAATGCAACTATATGAGAAAAGGAAACCTTTCATTTCAATGAATTCTATACTAGAAAGGGAAGATATTTCAGTCAATCAATGCATCAAACAAGTGAATACATAAAACAATAAGCATCCACTAACTTTTCCAAATGCAACATGCAAGAGAAAAACTAAACTTCACTTTCACTAATGAACATGCATTCTATTTAAAGAAAACATGACTTTTACTTTACTAAGATGCACTATACCTAAATGATGTTCTCTTTGATTTTCCATA
The DNA here is from genome assembly GCA_000404065.3 of Pinus taeda. Taxonomy (NCBI): domain Eukaryota; kingdom Viridiplantae; phylum Streptophyta; class Pinopsida; order Pinales; family Pinaceae; genus Pinus; species Pinus taeda. The sequence continues at coordinate 98,244 of APFE030527618.1, forward strand.
TGCCCTAATGCAACTAAGCTTCAACTAAAGAAAAAAATGGAATTTTTTATTCAAAAAGCTCCTAATGCAATTGATGCACCAATCAAAGCAACACCAAATCCAAAAGTACTCAATGAAAATGTCTTTCACTCTTTATTTCAAACATATAAATGAATACACTCATTTCAGTTTGTAAACCAAACAATGTAATTTATGCTTGATGAATGGCAAAGATGAATTTTGAATGCAAGATGACCTATACAAATGAAAAGAAACTTTGCACAAGATAAACCGAAACCAATGCAAATCAATGTTTCAAATGATTTTACCAAATAAACAGACCTCAAAAATCAACAAACCAGACACTCGATGACACTCACAAGCAACAAATGACAATCAAATGACCCATAAACCCTAAAATCAATCCAATTTCACTCAAACACTTGAAAGTTGAAAAAAAATAAGAATTTTCTAATGATATTAGGTAATCAATCAAAACATCAATAAACCTAGTCATGAAGGAAAGAACAAGACCTCAAGGGCTTAGACACACTAGATTTTGACATAGAAACCCTAGGTTTCTTGCCAATCTCAGATATCAACGCAGTTGTTATGGACAAACTTGTGTTGAACAGGGGATCAACATGACTGTTTTAAGAGAAAGCGCACTGGCAGCGCAACTCTCAGAGAAAAAAGTGCGTTTGGCGAGGAATATGGAAAACAATAAAAATAATTCCACAAACACTTCCAGACTGAGCACTCTAAGATAGCAACTAGTGATTGTGCAAACCTATACAGACCCAAACTAATTGAGAACATGTTGGTCGATCAAACTAATCAAGAGATCAATTGATAAAAGTGGATAAAAAGGTCATAGCTTCCCCAACGGAGTCGTCATTTTATTGTGAAGGTAAGTCCATTTGCAGAAAGAGGCGATCCATCTAGCGTAATGAGTGGGTCTAGAAACAAACCAAACAAACTAACACACTTTCCTAGTATATTTTTAACAAATGCAGAGAGAAGAAGAAAACTACCTCGCTTTGATGTTAATTGCTCGATCCTTTGGAGATTACTTTGAATCTTTCACTCCAAGCCTTGCTCCTTACTTGTTCTTCACGTTTGAGTACCTGCAAGGAAGATCAAAGAGCTATGCAAGATACAAGAGCATATATGGCATAAATCAAACATAAACTACTTAATAGATCAAGGAGTATTAAGCTAAAAGCATAAACATTTACACAATTATGGAAAGTGAACATTAGATGTATATGTTATTAAGTTGAAAAGGGAAACATACAACCTATGCCTTGATGTTGGATAACTCCTTTTGGTGGACGTCCAAGTCCAAGCAAAGACTCTTCAAGCACTCCTTCTCCAAGCTAGAATGGGTAGCCTATAAGCATAATCTCAACATAGGGATGCAATAATCAATGACCAACTATTTGAGGATGGAAGGGAGTGAATTTATAGGAAGGGAGAGGTAGTTTGAGATACACAAAAGAGGGAGGAAGGTGCAGAGCTAAAGGGGAAATCCCATGATGATAAGATCAAGAGGTCCAAATGGAAGAGCTTGACCATATCAAAAACAACCAATATCCTTCTCATTGTTCTCGAAGGTTCTAGTGCATGAAGCTTCTCCTCTGGTTTGGGAAAACCTACCAGAAGAGGTTCAGCGTGGGTTTCCCTATGAAAACTTGCGCTGGTAGCGCTAGTGTATAACTGTGCAACCTGCCATCAACACAGGTAGGCAGTGGAGCAAAGTGTGCTGATGCTAAAATTGGGCTTTTGGTCAACCTTCTTCATAATGGATTCAAGGTAATTTTCCTTTGATTCTTCAGGGAGGTTTTGGTCTATATATCATGATGGATATGTTATAAAGTAGTCAAATTGTTTTCACTTCGGGATATGGAACAAGAAGTGAACATAAGGTATGAAAAAATATTGTGTAACAGTACCTTTGGGAAAGACAAACAAGAAAGTGTTAATACATTTCATCCTTTAAGTGTGAACCATGAAATAGTGGAATTTAATGGTCAGTATAGTTTTACAATAAATAATATCCCTCAATGTCCATTAAAGATTGCTTCAAATGCTTTAGGGGACTTGAGCTATCTTGATCTCTTTTTAAGAGCAGGTGTTTTATATATTGATGCTCTATCACACAAAATTGATGGCCATTATTGCACTATAAAAACAAGAACTATTGACAAAATATTAACCAATGAAAATGGAGTGTAAGTTTTAGATGATTTCAAAAATGCGTCGTGACAAGAAAACTCCACAGTTCTTGAGAGAATTTGTAACAAACTTCACTCACAAATACATGAAAAGGGCTTATAGCAACTAGCCTCTTTTTAAATATGCAATTAATTATATCATTGGACTTTAAGAACTAAGATTCATGTGCTTATTGGTCATTATAGAGATTCCTTCATACAAACATTCATACTATAATTTGTCTGGATGATGATTATTGGTCATTATAGAGATTCCTTCATACAAACATTCATACTATAATTTGTCCCTGTTTTGGATGATGATTAAGCACATAGGAGAAAGGGGACCACATTTCTAAGGTAACCAGACTCTAGGGTTTTCATGTGCTCCTGGGATGAGCATACGTCCCTAAGTTGGATCTAAATGTTGTCACCTCAAATAATATGCTCAACATAATCACAAAATGTATGTATCTGATAGGACTAAAGATCAACAATTGTTAATTCAAAGTCAGCGAAAAAAATTCAAAAACAATTGGGTTCATATTATAGGCTAGGCGAGGGAAAGTGTTAATTGCATAAAGGATCAAGATGTTATTAGAATAGTGCTCAACATTATGAAAACCTTTTCTAGATGGGATTGACATCTATTTTTCTAAATTATCGAATCCAGCCCTCTGCGGTTCGGGATCCACAGATCTGGATCCGGATTCACCTAAATGCGTCCCATAACCGACGCGTGGTGTATCTATGTTGCGTGGAAATGGATCTTGAAATCTGGATATCTAAGTTTGGCTAGAATAATGATATGGCTACGCAAATTAAAAATATATACATGTACGTGAATTATTAAAAAAAAACAAAGTGGATGCATCTCCATCCAAACCAACAAAGTATAAAGGGAAGTTATAAGCCATGGAGTTAAATTTTGTACACAATAAGGTCAAAATTATCTCCCACGTGTATTTAGTATAGGTTGGGTTGACAGCTTCACTGCCAAGCTCGGGATCTCAAGCGTTGTTTTCCACTCTATCGGGGCATATGTTGTGTCTGTGCTCAACCCCTTCGTTACCTACATGCCGCAGAAGATCGCGGATTATACCGGTGGAAATGGATCCCATGTAAATTATATTGTTTATTATTTTTAATTTAGTTTTGACTTATATTAATATTGGAATTTTAAAATATGTTTTTTCTCAATTTCGATTAATTAATTAGGGGAGGGAGTTCTTTAAAATTTTATCAAATTTCAAACAATCGATATATAACTTTCACTGATTATTTTAAAATTTAGGTTTTTGTCATAATAGTATTAAAATATAGTGTGTATCTCATATAATTTAGTTGTCTTATCTAATCATTTTAAAATATTCTTAAAGTATGCATCATTTTATAAAATTATGATAGCCATTATATCTTTGAAACTGCTTGGACTTCTATTAGTAAAAGTTCTTAAATTTATTAAAACAATTTGTAAGTCTCACTCTATACTAGTGCATAATATATATTTTTTTAAATGTTATACCAAAAAAAGTTATAGAGAAGTAATTGAGGTATGCATGTTAACATTTTGATATATCAAGATAAAATATATTAAGTATATATTTCTTGTCTATTATTCATATTATTATATTTTTTAATATTATTATATTTTTGTACTTGACATATCCTTGCCGTATATAAATCATAGATTTTCATAAAGCTAGCGAATCCAAATCCAGATCCATATCCATATATGTATCTATATATGAATCCTAGTAACTTAGCTATTTTGTGGGTGGTGATATTCTTGATGTAATTTTGAAAGTCTTATACATTGCAGTATGTCATCATAATTTCTATCATAATGGTGTTATATCCTTACTTGTGGAATACATGGATAGTGACACTCTTGCAAATGTCATTAAGCAAGCAAATAAAATATCTTTAAACCCAATCCTTTTTTGTTTGTAAACAAGTTGTTCAAAGTTTGGTGTATTTGTACCATGAACAACATACAATTCACAGGTATATTAAACCATCAAATCTATTGGTGAATCATCGAGGTGAAGCAAAGATCCTTTTTATAGATTATGTTTTATTATTTGGCCTTAGCTTTGTGAGGGAAAGTCGAACCCTAAATTTTTTTCTAGATCTATAAACTACAACCATTGGGATTGAAGTTACTCTAGGTAAATATGTTTTGTATACCTATGGGTTGTGTTATCACTCCTCCGGATCTCCAAGAGTCTAGCTGAGGTAACCACAGACCAATCTTGTGACTTGGTAGCTAGCCCTACCAAGCCAGAGAGGGCCCTCTCCAAAGGATCACATCCATGAGGGCTAGATGTATTAGGGTTTTAGGCTAGATATAGTAGCTCAGGGTTTTGATTTGATTTGATTAAGGTAGTCACTAGATGAGTGAATTAGGTTAGAGTGTGAACTAGGTCAGGGTAAAAGAAAATCAGAATTGTAGACATCTAATGGGGCAAGGTAGGTAAGTACTTTAACACTTTGTAGTATATTGATGAAATGTTTTAGACTAATGAGGTGCTAAAAAGAGAATGAAAACCATGAATTATTTTTAAACTGAAGAAATGAAACAAATTATGATGATTTTCCTAAAACAGAGCATAGAAGATGAATTTTGCTTATGACACCTTGAAAACCAAACATATTTAGAAGTGAAATGAATCATGGAAGATACAAAACATTCACACACATGTAACTGAAGAAGAAACAGTATCAAAATAACATGCCAGAGGAATCCCACCAAAATAACTGCAACTCATCCAATATATTCCATGTCAAAGTCTGAAACACTAGTACAACATCCAATGGAGTCCAACCTCTGAAAAGAGTGAAGAAAGGGAAGATATAGACCTAGAAACAAACTCCTCCCATCTTCAGGGGTCAAATCCATGAGAAGACGAGAAATTCCACCAAAATCTAAACTGATATCTAGAGTGTAGGGTGGTCAAACTGACTCATCCCTAATTACATTGCAACTGGTCCATCTGACTTGATGAAGACTATTAACCTAATATATTTACCCCTACGTAATACTAAAAGACCATAATTACATCAATAATATCAATTACATCAGTAAAATATTGATTTCCCATAGGTAAAAGTCAAATCTCAAGAAGAACAGTGAAAAACTAGGCCAATTGTCAAGTCCGCAGCGCCTATAGCACACGTGAAGCACCATCTTCAAGACCCACTTTTTCCTACCTTTGTAGTGTCCAAATAGAGCCTAGAATAGCTCATTGGAAAGCTTATCTAGTACAATTTCCAAAGCTTCCTTTATTTTTCAAAATGGGATTTTTTTTACCCTCCAAAAGTTGATTCACCCAAGATTGGTCAAAAGTGCAGCTCTAGCCTCTAAAATAGGGCAGAAACATGATTTTTTGGGTGTTTTAGACATTTTGACTACCTAGTTGACCCAAAAAAGCTTAGAAAAGTGGTTTTACTGACTATATTTGGCCTTCTGAATCCAATGTTGGTGACCATTTTTCATTTGGAGGCCTCTAGGAAAAGCGTTGGCAGTGTGACTGGTGCAAAAATTGCCAAAAATGCAAAAACTCCAAAATTTTCCAAAATTGCTCAAAATTCTTCAAACTTTGATCTGTGAAAGGCTGATGAGGTGTGTTAGGCCATGAGTGATGCTTTAGCAAGGATTTCAAGCTTGTCTTCCTCCTTTTACTTGGTTAGGGTTTCAAGTCTTATTTTGAGCTTTTGGAGCTTGGACCTTACAATCTGATTTTTCTTGAAGTATTGTTTGGCCATCTTTCTTTGTAAGTCATTGTACCTCTTTGACTTCTTCAAGATCTTCTCAAGATGCTCATTTACCCCTACAAACCAATATTCCCAGTCCTTATTCATCATGATAGCAAAATGTTCATTCAAAGTGAGCTCATTGGCAAGTTCAGCCTCTTTTTGCCTCTCTAGTTCTAGAGCTCTTTTCAAAAGTCTAGTCCTGGGCCTCTATCTTGGAATTTGGTCTTCTTCCTCATCATAATCACCATAATTCCAATATGCTTCATCAAGAATGGCATTTTCTTTATTAGCTTCTCTTTGAGCCTTAATGAGTTTCACCTCATTGATCAAATTTTTGGTCTTTAGCTCCTTGTTTTCCTACTCAAGAAAAGAAATGACAAACTTAGCTCTTTCTAAGTTAGTCTGAAGCTCTCTAATTTGGGCATCCTTCTCCTTGATGACTATGCTAAAATCCTCATAGTCATCCTCCTCACTTGGATCAATAAGCTCAAAATCTTGTTATGTCTCATGGAGGTCCTCCTCCTGCTGCTGCATCTTTACCTCTATCATATTTTCTTTACCTTTATGTACCTGCTGATGAGCCCAGAATTGGGTAACTTATTGGGCTCATTTTTCCTAATTGTTCTTGATCAATCCACCATTTTTCATAGTTTATGCATGTTTTTTGAGTATGTTTATGTTAGTTGAACGAATGAGGGTGGTCACTTTACCAAGAAGGCTAATACATGGTTATTTCAGGTTTTTTGGACAAATTTTGGAACAAAGCCAAGCAATTATGAGCCAGATGATAACCAAGCATGAAGGAACAAGGGTGAGGATTCGTAGGAAGGATGTCTCTTGCATTAAATGGCCCTTCCTCGAAATCTCCACCCTCAATTCGGAGCTCAGTAGGTCACCAAAACGAATCCTAAAGGCAACCGAGCAGCTTGGTGAAAAGTGACTGTTTACTAGCAGTTTGAACAGCTGAGCCCCTTGAGTTAAGGAGGGTTTCTGAGGCCCCTCGTAGTGCATAAATAGGAAGGCTTTGAGCCTTCGTAGGTTACTTTTTGGACTGTTGTATTTTGCACTAGAGTGCTGTTATTTTCTCAGCTCATTTTGTAGCTGTTGTTGTATAACTTTCTTATGAACATGGTTATTTTTGAGTAATGGAAAGAAACTTTATTTGGCATCAATTCTGAGTTTCGTTAGGAGCCTGCAGCTCTTGGGGTTGGGCCCAACCCAAGCGCTAAGGCTTCCTTTATGTATTGTTCTTTGCTTTTTATGTCTTTGCAAAATAATTTCTGTTAAGTAGATTAACATCTTGCTGGTTACATAGGTCATGGTTGATGATTACATAGGCTTTTCATGTTCAGATTTAGTTGATAGATTAATCACAGGGAAGTACTTCAGAAAAAGGCCATCAAGCACCTTTGATCTCACCTCTCCCTCAGTGGGATCGTGAGTTGGGACAAAGGTGACATTGCTGCCAACAAAAACATTGTCTTTGCTTCACCATGCAATCATTAGTGTTAGATTTTCATTTGCAGAGATTGACACCAGTTGTGGTTACGTGCTCAAGTTCCTAATTGCCCAGTTTGCATAGCTATTTCACTCATTTCATTGCAGATAAACTTTTGTTCATTTCCTTTGCTGTTACTTAGGTCAGATTAGAGTGAAGTAACTAGGTCATTAGTTTTCCAAGTGTTTGTTTGCCAGTTTGAGAAATAACTTGCAAATCGCCTGTAGTACCTCTCCATCTACCTGTACTCCATCAATCCTACTTGCTCCATCCTCCAACTTGGATTCTTGCCTCACATTTTCCATTTGCTGACTTTGCCCTAAATTCCCATATTTTTGTGCAACATTGTTCTATCCCTCCTTGAACAAATCCAACCATCCTCACCACTATTCAACTCCATCCACCAAGCCCTGAACCTCCTTACACCCTTATCTCACCTCCATACCCACTCCTTCACCTTTTTCCCTCCATAAATTCTCCAAAATCCCCTTTATGAACATCCTGTAGAAAATTACAGAAGATCCTGTAGAAATTCCAGACATCCTGTGGAACCCCTGCAGACTTCCTGTAGAAGCTCACGAAAGCAGTTTCTTGATATCCAAACTCTGTGAAACTCTCTGGAAGGGTGTTAAGGACCCCTTAGGCCCTCTCTAAACCTTCCCAACCTCCTGCAAGCATTTTCTCTCGCCGATCCACCTCTGCACAGTCAAAAAAAGTGAAAGCACATGCATGATAAATCTGACAACTTGTTCAAAAATACAAAAAGATGTTTTCTTCAGATAGTAGTAGCTGAGACACATGTATTTTACCTTCCTATAAGTCAATGGAATCTCTTTCAGTAGCTCGCATCCTCTTTCTTGCATCAGTAGGGCTAGCTAGTATAATTAGGGTTTGCTAGGGTTTGCGTCTCCTTTCAGCTTTTCAGTGTATTTCTGCAAGTAGACTAGCTTCCTTTGAGTTAGCTTTCATCCATCAGTTAAAAAAGCTTCTTCTCAGAGATCATAGAAGTTGGCTTAAGCTCCTAGCGGACTTGTGCCAGCTGACCAATTGATAGCCGCAGAAAGAGCTAGTACTTGTGCATATAGCACCGTCGCTTCCAAGTTTGTTACGAACTACCGGGTTGATAAAAGTAAAGAACGGAGTCCTAGGAGTTGCAGAATTATTGCTGCAATATTGGAGCCCACCATTCTTTTTGGTGCCGTTGCCGGGGAAGTGTTAGAGTATTTGTGATTGCTGCTTTTCTTCTATTTTCTACTACAACCTTCTGCCAAGTAGTTTATTTCATTTCCATTCTACAATTTCATTTCCGCAAAAGTAGACTAGATATTTCCTGCTTTCCTAGACTAGCATTTCAATTCTGCAAGCATAGATTAGCATTTCAATTTCACAATTTCAATTTTGCAAGCATAGCCTAGCATTTCATTCCTGCAATTTCCTTTCAGCAAAATAGATTAGTCCTTTCCTACTTTCATTTCAATTATGCATTTTCATTTCAGCAAGATAGATTTCAGTTAGTTGCAATTCAATCTCTTTCAGTTTTGCAGGTACAAGCAGAGAAAAAAAAACAAAAAGCAGCCAAAAATCTTTCATTTCATGCCTCGTAGGAATAGAGAAAATACTGGAAAATTCTTACCCAACACCCCCACCACATCACTGAGTCACCCTTCTCTCTTCTTTGGTGGCCGTGATCCAGAAGAACCTATAGGTGAACCTCCAAAGATATACGAAGATCCTATAACAGAAGAAGAGCAAGAGAACATCTCTCTTAAGACCATGGATGAACACAGAAATGATATAGGAGATAACGAGAGAATATAAGGTGCCTTTCCCATCCGAGAGATCAATGGGGACATGAAAATGAAGAACATAAGTCCCTCAACCTTACCTCATTTCCATGGATTGACCACTGAAGACCCTGATACTTCCTGTTTGAGTTTGCTGTCCTTTTTCGAACTTATGACTATGCCGAGGATGAGCAAAAGTTGAAGCTCTTTCCTTCTACCCTCAAGGATGTAGCGCTACACTGGTTCATGGGGTTACCTGGAAATAGTATCATCACTTGGGCTTAGATGCAGCAAGCCTTTAACAGAAAATACCGAGACTATTGTAGGTCAAAAGAAATAAAGGGAGAAATCTTTCGAATGACCATGGGAAATGATGAGTCTTTAGAAGACTACGAGGAAAGGTTCCAGCTTAGTTATAAACAGGCCAGGTGCACACTTGACTTTGAATCTCTGAAATTGGTTCTGCTCCGAGGAGTCCTTGAAGACCTGCTAGATACCCTTCACTTGCTAGCTGGAGGAGACATCTACCAACTACCTTATGAGGACATAAAGACTGTGTTTATAAACCATTCTAGGGCAGCCCAGAAAAGAGGTAGGGGGAATCCACTTTCAGCTAGTACCACCTTCTCCAAGCATGAGTTTTCTAATCAGATGGAAGACCTCAAAAGTGAGATGAGACAGACCATTTCCATGCAACTTGATACTTTCCGAATCCAACAAAAGAAGGAGGAAGCTGAGAGGGCTTTGGCCATTTTCTATCCCAGATGTACGAGGAAGCACCCTAAGAACGAGTGTCCATTGTAGTCAGTAGAGGTATGCTTCGTTTGTGAGGAAGACCACCCCACAAACCAATGCCCAACCTTGCCCAGATTCAAAGCCATGTACCATGGGACTGAGGCAACCAATGAACCTCTCTACTTCCTCAACCAAAGAAGGCCGCATGGGCCCAGACCTTACCAGCAGGGGATGCAAGGGACATCCCAAGCTTATTATAGCCCCAACCAATCTGCTCATGTACCCTCTTGGGGTCCCCCTGCTCATCCCTCCTGGTCTGCACCTCCTCCGTGGTCTTACCCATCTCCATACCATACTCAGCCTACTGCTCATTCATTTCCCTCACATGTCCAGCTGTAGCCTCAGTGGAATTCACCTCAGCAGGGGTGGAGGCCCCAATACAACTCTCTTCCTTCCATTCTACCTCCACCACTTGCTTACCTCCTGCTCCTCCAAGACAACCCCAGATGCCTGCCCAACCGAACCCGAACCCCAACAATAGACAGGCCCAACAGGTATACACTGGGGAAACAACATGCCCTACCTATGCTGTGGAGATCCAGGAGATCAACCTGTGATCTGGGAAATTCCTTCCAGACCGCCAACTTCCTACCCCGGAGAATGAGGAAGAAAAATAAGAAAGTGAACCAAAAGCCAATCCACCCTTTCCTGAGCGACTAACAGTAACCACGCAACCAAACCCAGGGGAGACTGAACTTCTGGGAGAACTTAAGCAGTTGTGTGTGAAAATACCACTTCTCCAGGCCATAAAAGATGTACCAATATACAAAAAATTGATCAAGGATAAGTGTTTCAAGCACCCAGGCAGGCGCAAGAGAGATGCCCAGACTATCAATGTCATAGGAAAACTGTCTGATCTAATGTTGGGGCAAGTAATATATCCAAAATATTTGGACCCTGGGAGTCCTGTAGTTGATGTCCGCATCAATGGCACCATAATCCCTCACACCTTGATTGATATAGGGGTTTCCATTAATGTGATAACCAAGGACACTATGCTTAAACTCAACCTTCAGAGTTCCTTAAGGAAGACCTCGACAATACTGCAGTTAGCAGACCGCTCCACCGTGAATTGTGGAAGATGTCCTGGTCTCTATTGACTCTTGGGAGTACCCTGTGGACTTCTTGGTCCTTCAGCCAAAAGAAAAACTCACTGGATACCCCCTCATCTTGGGAAGGCCTTGGTTAGCTGCTGCAGATGCTTACATTAGTTGTCGATCTGGAAGCATGACCATTAAGAATGGGCCTATGTCCAAGCAGCTAGTCCTCTATCCTCCTACCCAACCTTTGCTAGAACATGACTTACCACTCTGGTTGGAAGAGGGAGATGAGGATGAGGTCTACTCTGCACTGTTGTGCACAATAGAAGCCACTAGGGGAGGCCCTCAAACCGAGGATGACTTGATTGAGAATTTGATTCAAAACCCACCTCCTGGTGCACTGTCATTAGAGGAGTTGGTGGAAGATACCCAAGCTAGTGCTTTAGTGGACCTTTTTGTGACTGATCCGACCTCCCCAGAGTTAAGAGTGTGGAATTTGGCCCAGAAAGAACCTTAAAGATCAGCTTCTCCTTATCTCCCTCCCAGGAGAGGGAGCTGTGTAGCGTATTCAACAGCCATTTGGATGCTTTCGCTTGGAGCTATAAGGAGATGAAAGGAGTCCACCCGTCAGTCTGTACCCATCACATTTACATTATAGAGGATTGTAAACCAGTCAGGTAGCCTCAGAGGAGAATGAATCCAGCGCTTAAGGACATCGTCAAGGAAAAATTGCAAAAATGTTGGGTGCAGGATTCATCTACCCCATCTCTGACAGTGAGTGGGTCTCACCTCTAGTGCTCATGCCCAAGAAAAACAGAAAGTGGAGAATCTGCGTAGATTACCGATAACTTAAGAAAGCCACCAAGAAGGACCATTTCCCTTTGCCTTTCATAGATCAAGTGTTGGATGGAATAGCAAGGAAGAAGTTCTTTTCTTTCCTAGATGGGTTTAGCGGGTATAATCAGATCGAAATCAGCCTGGAAGACCAAGATAAAACCACCTTCACTTGTCCATGGGGTACCTTTTCCTACCGGGTCCTTCCCTTTGGGTTGTGCAACGCTCCTGCCACTTTCCAGATAGCAGTATTGAGCATATTTACTGAACTGGTTCATGATTCGGTGGAAATTTATATGGACGACTTTACTCCTTATGGGTCCAACTTCCAAGAAGCATTGACTAACCTGGGAAAAGTTTTAACCAAGTGTATTGAGATGAACCTGTCCCTCAGTCCCGAAAAATGTGAATTCTTGATGATTGAAGGGACTGTGCTAGGTCATACAATTTCTCAGCAAGGATTATAGGTGGATCCTAACAAGATCGCTATCATCCAAAAGGTTCCACCTCCTCAAAAGGTAAGAGATGTTCGGAGTTTCCTAGGCTTGGCAGGATATTATAGAAGATTCATCAAATATTTCAGTAAGCTAGCCTCGCCATTGTTTAGCATCTTAGGGAAAGATGTTGAGTTTAAATGGACTGATGACTGCCAAGGGGCTCTGGATGAATTGAAGGATAAGCTGGTATCTGCCCCGATCTTGAGAGGTCCAAACTGGGCCCTACCTTTGCACATCCACACTGATGCCTCAAACAAAGCCGTAGGGGCAACCTTATGACAAGTCGAGGAGAAACTACCATATGCCATATACTTTGTCAGCAAAAACCTGTCTAAGGCAGAGCTGAACTATACTGTAACCGAGAAAGAGTTCCTGGTTGTATTCCATTCCCTGAACAAGTTCAGACACTACATCACTGGTTATCAAACATTTGTACACACTGATCATGCTGCGATTAGATATTTAATGAATAAGCCTGATGTAAATGCTCGTATCATTAGATGGTTACTTTTGTTGCAGCATTTTGATTTGACATTGTTGACACCAGTAAGGAAAATTTGTTGCGGACTTCTTGTCTAGATTGGATTTGCCTACATGTGAAGAAGGAACAGTGGATGACCCGATGCAGATGAACACCTATTTCTATCTCAGTATCTCTCCATGGTTTTCTATATAGCAAACTACTTGGCTCAGCACAGTTCCCTCCCATCTATCCTCAAGGAGAGAGCGATTGTGAGAAATGTGCCCCATTCACTTGATCGGGGCAACCTCTTTAAACTTGGCCCAAAATCGATCTTGAGGCATTGTGTTAGAGGAGGAAGTCTTGACATCCTCCTAACTTGTCAGATGGAACCTATGGAGGCCATTGCAAGCAAAAAGGATGCCTTCAAAATTCTACAGCAGGCTACTATTGGCCTACTCTTCATCAAGATGTTAGAAGATACATCAGCCAGTGTGACCGATGTCAGAGGATGGGGAAACTGACTCCAAGGGATGAAATTCCCCTCCAACCTCAAGTGACCTTTGAGCCATTTGAGAAGTGGGGCATGGATTTTTTGGGTCCTATCAATCCTCCTTCAAAGAAAAGGTCTTACATCATTGTGTGCACCAACTACCTAACAAAGTGGGCAGAAACAAAGACAATCAAGGCAGCGACAAAAGAGAAAGTGGCTGAGTTCTTAAGGGAAAACATCTTCTACAAGTTTGGCTACCCAAGAGAGTTAGTCACCGATCAAGGAAGCCAGTTCACCTCTAACTTGATTGAAGATCTGCTCGCTCATCACAAGATCAAGCACAAAACTTCCACCTTGTATCATCCACAAGTAAATGGGCAGGTGGAAGTCACTAATAGAGCACTGGAATATATTTTGACTAAGGTGGTGAGCAACAATAGAAAAGATTGGGCAGATCGCCTTGTTGAGGCCACCTGGGCCTACAACACCACTTGGAAAACTACAACAGGTTTCACACCTTATGAGCTGGTCTATGGTAAGAAAGCTTTGTTGTCCATAGAGTTTGAGTACAACACATTGAGGGTGGCAGCTCAGCTGGACCTAGATCTCAGCCATGCTCAACATGAAAGATTACTGCAGCTGAATGGATTAGCTGAACAGAGAATGCAGGCCCTCCTCCACTCAGAAGTAGTCCAACTTCATAGGAAGATATGGCATGACCGGCACCTTAATGAAAAGCAATTCTAGCCAGGAGATTGGGCGCTGCTATATGATTCAAGATACAAGGAATTCAAAGGGAAGCTGAGGACAAGATGGTTAGGACCATATACAGTGGAGAAATGCAATGATAATGGTTTAGTCCTCATCAGGACCATCGATGAAGAAGCCATCCCCATGCTCTTCAATGGGCATCGATTGAAAATCGATAGGAAACCTCTTTCGAGGCAGGAGTTCATTGAAACTTTGGAAAAATCAGTGCTGGTAGTGGAGCAAGGCTCTACCTCTATTCCACCCACACCTTGATCATCAAAAAAAAAAAAAAAGGAAATAAAAAGATCCTTGGGTGAAAACCTTTCTGAGGCGCCTAGGGCAGACAGTGAGGGTGAAAACCTCATGGAGGTGCCCCAACTGTCTCTAGAAAATAAAAAAAATGGAATAAAAAGAAGATCCTTGGGTGAAAACCTCTTTGAGGCACCCAGGGCAGATAGCGAGGGTGAAAACCTCATGGAGGCGTCCTTGCTATCTCTCAAGAAAAAAAAAAAAAGGGAAAAGAAAACAAGCCTAATCTCTGTGAAATACTTGCAGGTTGCAAGGAATATATTGCAGGTAAAGAGGGGCATGCAAAACGAGGACAGGGGTTCGTACCAGGCTACAAGACATCCTTACAAACACTCCCTCCATGGCCACTCACCTTTCCTAGGATTTGATCACATTTGGGTCGAGATTCCACCTCCTACAGGAAGTTCTGGGTTTTCTACAGGAAGTTCTATATTTCTATAGGAAACATCTTGTAGAACCTTCGGGCGAGCCAAATTCAATTTTGAAAGGGAATCTGATGGTTGGGATCAGTTTGTTAGGCCTGCAACCACCCCTCTATTCAACCCATCACCATATGGCACCCTGTTTCATCTCTTTCCACCTCCATTGCACCCACCTGGTTATGTGTTCCTGCACAGTCATACAAAGAGCCCTGTTTTCCTCAGATTGATTTTTTTTTTTCCAAGTGACAAGTCAAGCAACAAAGGCTCACACACTCTACCTGTTCAAGCTCCCTCTATACTCGTCATCAACACATCGAGTCTTTGTCCGCAAAATGGCCCTGCTCATTTAGCCTGCATCCTAGGAGGAGAAGCAGCTACAGGACATCCTACAGGAATCCTGTAGCAACTGATCCCTCTAGAGCACATACTTTGGAGGCAGGGGAAGCTGAAATAAACACAATGGACATGTAAAAAGGCTCCTCTTGGACGTGAAAACATCCTCGATAGCTAAAACCAAATAGAACCAGTGCATGCAACGTTTACAACGAAAGGATCAGGTTCCAAAGCCATGCATACAACATTAGAAAATGAACGAATGGGCTCTAGCACTCGTGCACGAGGCAGAAGCAAGCGAAGTAGTGGTTCCAAGTTCCAAAGTCTGCATAACGTGTCCATGACCATGCAGGTAAGTGTCTAACCTTGTTCATCAATTGCATAAAAATATATTTCGAAAAATTGCATGTCCGTGAAAATTGTTGGATTGAACGAATTCGGTGGCCAGTCAACTGGCCACCCTCACCTAGTTACACCACTTCATGGAATCTGAACAAGCTCAGTTACGTTCAAACTCACCAATGAGTCGTGCAGCGGACATGTGTGGAGTGTCCAGTTGAGGAAAATCGGCGGACTGACAGTGGTGGCGGCAGTTAATGGCAGAGGGGAGGTAATGGCGGCTAGGGACACGCAGAAAAATGATGGCCATGACGTTGGATAACGGTTCGGTCTAGCCACCTCACCCCCCTTGCCACGAATTGCACCATAGTTCGAAATGCTTGGTTGAAGACTCGCACACCCGCTGTTCATTTGCAGTTGCAACGTCCGAGCCGAAGTATTCATCCTCTGCTTCCAAAATCCATTAACCCGTCGTCCTCCACTGAGCTTTTCGACCTGTTTCAAAGTTCTCCCGCTTACCGAGCTCGTTCAGAGGCGCAGTAACATCCTATAGAAGCAAGAAAGAATTCTACAGGAAGTACGTCATAGCCTTCCGGAACAGAGAAGCTTGGGTTTTTCCTCGACAAATTTGGAGTCCCGAGAGAGGTAGGCTCAAAAACACTCTTCCGTGCATGGTATATTTTGAAAGGTGGTGAATTGAACTGTCTGGAGTAGGAGAACTAAAGATAAGTCTATCTGTGAGTCAAAAACAACAGTTTGCCTATGTGTTGCACGAAATTCCTCGGTTAGTTCTGCGTCAACATTCTCCTCCATGGTTCCTGTTAAAAAATTTTCCTGTAGAAAAGATAAAGCACTGTGGGGGGCTAAACTGGGTGTGAAGAATTTGAATTTACACAGTTGTATGTATGCTAGTGATGGAAATCAAGCTCTGTGTCCTGTCTGTGGAAACCTAATTCTCCTTGATATACACGGGCAGTTGAGTTTTGAGTAGCAAAAGCATTAGGACCAGGGGATTGGTGCACATAAAAAAAAAATTGAAATGCTTGAGAGATCCTTTCTCGAAATCCAAAGGAGGAAACCATAAACAACACTCCCTTTTTGCTCAGAGCATTAAAACATAGCACTCTCACCATGCCAGGAGGATTTATCAGGAAGGAACCCTCAGATTCCAGTAAACAGTGTGAACATCCTGAGGTGGTGAACCTCTTCACCCATGCCAATTGGATGAAATTTTGTGACAAAATCCAGGGTCACGATGATGAGATAACAGAGGAATTCTTAATGTCTCTGCAACCTAAATCAAAGACATAGGCCACCGTGAAATTCAGAGGGTTGACCCTGCAGCTTACCCCTGAACTCATTAGTCAGGTCACTGATCTGCCATTAGGGATACCCTGGAGCAAAGAGGAGAGAGCATTAGGTAAAAAAGCCAAGAAAGAATTCTTCCTACCCGAGGAACAGTTTGCAGAAGATAAGAATGGGGTCTGGAGAGCCAGCTTACATCCTCTTTGGAGTGAATCCAGTCTCCAAATCATGAAATACATTGCCTGTGAGGGGCGATTCAGTATTTTCTATGGCTATCATTTCCGATTGCTAGAAGAACTAAGACATGGGTTGGATCTCCCTCCAGAACAGAAGTTGAGCATCCCTTATTTTCTTCTACAATCATTGATTGAATGTGGCACAAAACTGAAGGAAGGGACACCGAATCAATTAGCCCATCATGGGCTCATCAAGCTTTTAGTAGAAGACGCCCTCCACACCTACACTATCCCCCTCTCCTGGGATATTTTCCGCAACATGTCCAGAGATGTTGATATTCGAATTCTGGCCGAGGAATTCACCTCATCCAGCAATGAAGAAAAGGAAAACACTAAAGCAGGAGAGAAAGCCAATGGCAAAGAAACACAGGACATACCACCACAGAAAGAACAGAAAGAGAAATGAGGCAAAGGCCAAGTTGCTGAGCCTAAAGCTGTGGGAAAAACAATGACACAAACACCCGGGGAGAAACGATTGCAGAACAGCGCAAAGAGGACTGAAAAGGTCCAAATGAAGGAGGGCACAACCAAGGCAACCAAACAGGAATTAAAAGAAAAGACACCTCCAGCCAAACAGGCCGAAACAATTTCTACAGGAAGTCCGAAAACAATTTCTACAGGAAGCCCGAAAACAACTTCTACAGGAAGCATGGAAACAGAGTAGAAAAAGGAGAAGTCTCCTGAGATTCTGGCCAGGGAGGCAGCAGCGGTGTTGGCTGCCTTAAGCACAACCCCAAAGCAAAAAGGGAAGCAAAAAAGGGAGCCTTCCATGTATTTTAAGGCAAGAAGGAGCACGAGGATAAAAGTTGGCAGACCCCAGCCACTGTCAAAAGAGCCAATTATGATTGTGGACACCCCAATTAAACAAAAGGAAAGATCTCCTCCAAAGGCATCCATCACCTATGAACGGGGAAGCCCAAAAATGTCCACCTGGAAGGAAAAGGTTAAAATGTTGGACACAAAAACCTCTCTACAGGATGCTAAGACAATTCTACAGGAAACGTTGGCTAGACTAAAGGAGATCGAGGAATTGGAAGAAAAGGTAGCTAAATCATCCCAGGAGGAAGAGAAGACTGAAAACATTGTGGAACCTAGCCCCCAGCCCAGCTTGGGCTCCTACTATAACATGTTAGAGGTTGGGAAGATAATTCCCCAAAAATTCGCAGTGCCACTATTCTTTGCACTAGAAGAGGAGAGAGTGAGGACCCACACTTGGATGAAAATCGCCAAGTCGAAGGGTGTGGCAGATATAGGTCCCTTGGAGGAACAATTCAAAGAAGCAAGGAAAGAGTTTCCTTTGGTACGACATGTAGAAAGTAGCCAGTGGGTCAAGCTACAGGAAGAAAACAAGCTGCTTAAACAATGACTACAGTCACAGGGACACTCTGAGGAAGACAGGCCCCACACCTTGGGAGAACAACGGCAACAGGAGGAGCCCACAACAGAAAGAGAAACCCCTGATGAACAACAGAAGAGAGATGGGTTGCAGACTGAGATTGAGGCACTGACTAGATAGCTACATGAGAAGGAATTGCAAGCAACACAAGAGATACAGTCTTTGAAACAGCAAGTGCAAGAAAAGGAGGCTCAACTGGCCTGCATGGCCAACTGGGAGATGGAAGCTCTGCAGTGTAGGAAACCTGCCAAATCATATGCCCTATACCTTAAGGATCAGTGGTTGCAGTTTCAGAGCAACACCTTGGCCCAAAGGGGCATCACTCCATTTCAAAATTACCATCAATTCATGGCTTTATGTGACAGCAGCTCATCAGAGGACAAGGCCAAACTATCAAAATTCTACCTACACAATTTGGCCCTTCCCAACATGAATTTGTGGGACCCCAATGCTGCAGTAGGAGACGTGCAACTTATGGCCATGGCCTCTTGGCTAAATCATGAAGAAAAGAGAGCAGCAGAGGTCCGAAATGTTATGGACAGGGAACTACAGGAACCACTATTGATTAGAGCAGAACCGAAGGATCCCTTAGCATTAATATCCGCCCACCAGCACTTGGCCAATGAATCTCAGGCCCTACCAGATTACATGAGACGACAAGCTCAAGCCATAGCCCATTTTGAGGGCATGGAGAGACTATTGGGGGTTAATTGTGTTCATGCTTGCACATGAAGGTGGAACACACTGTCCCACAACCTAAAGATTAGAGAATACCACACCCCAACAAGGATGAGGGAGGCCTTGGAAAGAGTACCTCTCTACAAACAGTCCATGCAGAATCTTCAAGCCAACTAGATCAGCCTCAAGTTCAGTCCTCCTTTGCTTTTGGGGCTGATGGAAGGAGGCAAAGAAGAGGAGGAACACAGGTAGTGGGAAGAAGTGGAAAGAATGGCCGGATTTCATGATCGTGAAGAAGATATCACCTCGGAGGCCTGGGATGTGAGAGAGGTGGTCAAGGCAATCAAGGATGAGGAGATGGACTAGTTTCTCAAAGGATGAGCAACCTATTTAGCAGGGGGGTGATGATGAGCCCCGAATTGGGTAACTTATTGGGCTCATTTTGCCTAATTGTTCTTGATCAATCCACCATTTTTCATAGTTTATGCATGTTTTTTTAGTATGCTTATGTTAGTTGAACGAATGAGGGTGGTCACTTTACCAAGAAGGCTAATACATGGTTATTTCAGGTTTTTTGGACAAATTTTGGAACAAAGCCAAGCAATTATGAGCCAGATGACAGCCAAGCATGAAGGAAAAAGGGTGAGGATTCATAGGAAGGATGTCTCTTGCATTAAATGGCCCTTCCTCAAAATATCCACCCTCAATTCGGAGCTTAGTAGGTCACCAAAACGAATCCTAAAGGCAACTGAGCAGCTTGGTGAAAAGTGACTGTTTACTAGTAGTTTGAACAGCCGAGCCCCTTGAGTTAAGGAGGGCTATTGAGGCCCCTCGTAGTGCATAAATAGGAAGGCTTTCAGTCTTCGTAGGTTACTTTTTGGACTGTTGTAGTTTGCACTAGAGTGCTGTTATTTTCTCAGCTCATTTTGTAGATGTTGTTGTATAGCTTTCTCATGAACATGGTTATTTTTTAGTAATGGAAAGCAGCTTTATTTGGCATCATTTATGAGTTTTGTTAGGAGCCTGCAGCTCTTGGCGTTGGGCTCAACCCAAGCGCCAACGCTTCCTTTGTGTATTGTTATTTTCTTTTTATCTCTTTGCAAAATAATTTTTGTTAAGTAGATTAACATCTTGCTAGTTACATAGGTCATGGTTGATGATTAGATAGGCTTTTCATGTTCAGATTTAGTTGATAGATTAATCACAGGGAAGAACTTCAAAAAAAGGCCATCAAGCACCTCTGATCTCACCTCTCCCTCAGTGGGATCGTGAGCTGGGACAAAGGTGACATTGCTGCCAACAAAAACATTGTCTTTGCTTCACCATGCAATCATTAGTGTTAGATTTTCATTTGCAGAGATTGACACCAGTTGTGGTTACATGCTCAAGTTCCTGATTACCCAATTTGCATAGCTATTTCATGCATTTCATTGAAAATAAACTTCTGTTCATTTCCTTTGCTGTTACTTAGGTCAGATTAGAGTGAAGTAACTAGGTCATTGGTTTTCCAAGTGTTTGTTTGTCCAGTTTGAGAAATAACTTGCAGAAAACCTGTAGTACCTCTCCATCTACCTGTACTCCATCAATCCTACCTGATCCATCCTCCAACTTGGATTCTTGCCTCACGTTTGACATTTTCTCACTTTGCCCTAAACTCCCATATTTTTGTGCAACATTGTTCTATCCCTCCTTGAAAAAATCCAACCATCCTCACCACTCTTCAACTCCATCCACCAAGCCCTAGACCTCCTTACACCCTTATCTCACCTCCATACCCACTCCTTCACCTTTTTCCCTCCATCAATTCTCCAAAATCCCCTTTCTGAACATCCTATAGAAAATTATAGAACATCCTGTAGAAATTCTAGACATCCTATAGAACCCCTGCAGACTTCCTGTAGAAGCTCAAGAAAGTCGTTTCTTGATAGCCAAACTCTATGAAACTCTATAGAAGGGTGTTAGGGACCCCTTAGGCCCTCTTTGAACCTTCCCAACCTCCTACAAGCATTTTCTCTCGCCGATCCACCTCTTCACAGTCAAAAACAGTGAAAGCACATGCATGATAAATCTGACAACTTGTTCAAAAATACAAAAAGATGTTTTCTTTAGATAGTAGTAGCTGAGACACATGTATTTTAACTTCCTATAAGTCAATGGCATCTCTTTCAGTAGCTCACATCCTCTTTCTTGCATTAGTAGGGCTAGCTAGTAAAATTAGGGTTTGCTAGGGTTTGCGTCTCCTTTCCGCTTTTCACTTTCTTTCTGCAAGTAGACTAGCTTCCTTTGAGTTAGCTTTCATCCATCAGTTAAAAAAACTTCTTCTCAGAGATCATAGAAGTTTGCTTAAGCTCCTAGCGGACTTGTGCCAGCTGACCAAGTGACAGCCGCGGCAAGAGCTAGTAGTTGTGCATACAACACCATCACTTCCAAGTTTGTTACGAACTACTGGGTTGATAAAAGTAAAGAAGGGAGTCCCAGGAGTTGCAGCATTATTGCTGCAATACTGGAGCCCACCACCTGCTTTGTTGATGAAGAAGGCAAGGCCCCTCCCACAATTTGTGGGGAAAACACCTTCCTGTGGCCTCTCTAACAACTATGTGCCAATGTTCTCACATTTGTGCTTTTAGGCTTGATGACCTCAGCTCTGCTAGGTGACCCTGCATGATCATGAAATGGTGATGATGGCAATGATGTTGAGGGTGGTTGATCAAATGGAGGAATATATGTGGTGCGTTAAGATGAAGAAGGTATGGCTTCAACATGAGGATCAGTGGGATGAGATGAAGAATAAATATATTCATCATGTGGAGCTTGTGGAGCAATGAAAATATTATTGGCAATGAAATTGTCCCATGAAATATGCAACTGGTCAAGGTGTTGAAGGACAATGATCAACGAGTGATGGAAAAGGCTATTCATATACTAGTAATAATCTCTCTTCTACACAATGGAGGCCATTTTGTCTATGCTTATGAAAAGATAGTATGGGATATTGAGGAATTTGACCCTTGTGAAGTGCATAAGCAGTCTGATATGGTAGGTGTAGAGCCTAGAGAACCTTCCTTCACAAGATAAGTACTTCATGGTGATTTTCATCATGGGGCCATAACTATTAAGAAGGTAGCTGAAAGGGAACACCCTCCTCTCATTTCTATATAGTGGTTTGATGAATGGTTCATAATACTGATCCTCCAAATCTTTTGATTTAAACCACTTCTCACCCATGTTTGGAATCCATGTGGTAGCAATGATGATGGAAGTGGAAAAAGTGAAGGTCACTCCTGCTAGGGTCACTTGATTATATTTAAGGTTTGATGAAAATATTCTGGTCAAAATGGGGTGATGTTGAGCTCTTTCAATCATCTTGCAATAATCAAGGAAACCTACATACTAAAAACATGAGACTGTCATTGGTGAAGCCATGAGTTCATTTGTGTTAGTGGGCTCCAGCCTTTGGATTATGCCTCCATTACGTGGCTACCTTTGTTCTCTATCCTCTTCTACTTGTGTATCCTCCTCTTCCACATAATCTCTATCTTCTTCCATAGTGTTTGGTTAAAAGACCCTAGGGATAAGGTAGGTGGGAATGGGAAGTGGAAATAGGTCTAGGGAATAGGGATAGGGTTATAAACATTTGGGGAGATGAGGGGAGGGATTATGGAGCTATGGGAGGTGATAGGATGTGAAAATTTCAAATGAGTTTGGAATGATAATTAAATTACAGGTTTATGGTAGAGGCTGCCTGGGAATTTTGGAAAACTAGGTCTTAGGGTTTTATGGGAAAGTTTTTAGTGACTAGGAAATGATAATGTAAGGGTAGGGATGGGTTTAATAGTGATATAGGAAGGTGTTGTAGGGTCTATGGGAAGAAAATTTGGGACAGGATGAGTTTAGGGTCTTATCACTTTCCCAAGGGGCAATTTTTCTTGGGAATCAAAACACTAAAAACAAATGTTGTTTAGCAGTGAAAATAGGTGGAAAATAGGTTCACTTACTTGGTAGAAGAGGAAACAAGGCATTGTTGAAATTTCGAGAACAGTGGGAGGCATTTTGGTGCTCTGGGGGCTCACTAGGAAAAAGCATAGCGTACTGGGCAAAAGCGTAGTGCCTTACCTAGAAGCACAGTGCTTGTGTTAAAAAAGATAGCGCCTCCCTTCTAAGAACAACGCCATCCTCCTAGGCGCAGCACCAAGAGAATTTTTTCCATTGAACCTGCAAAATTGACTTCTTGGACCAAGGGAGTGTGAGATCGACCTTTGAGAGTGAAAATGATTTTTTTTCTATGTCTTGGTGGCCTTTATACTTCATGAAATTGATGATTTGGGCCTTGGGACCCACTTTCTTCCTTTTGTCATTCACTTTACTCTTGGAAACTATACCTTTGCACTTTACTTTTTCTTTGACAAATTGATCACTTGATATACATTGAGAATACTTTGACCTTTGAATTTTGGTCCTTTGGAATTTTGGAACTGAGTTGACATCTTGGGTGAAGTTACTTATTACATATAATGACATTAAATTACATAAATATAAAAAATAGGATTACATCTCTATTTTTGGAATAAAACTACACTCTAAAATAGAACCGATGCTTGGAATAAAAATTATAACTTGGGAAAACATATTCACATGTTTACCAATCCTTTTCAAATCACAAAAGGATATTATTTTTCTCACTCTCATAATTTTTTGCTAGCTTTATGCAGTGAAATGGAGTATTATTGGACCTTGAAAGAATGAAACCTAGTGACCTGATGGGACCTTGAATGAGCAGACTCCAAGTGGACTTGACTGACACAAAACATGATGAAATGAAACTTTATGGTCAATGTATGCTCAATAAGACACATGAAGGTGGGCCAACAATACTAATTTTTTAGGATAGAGTAGGGCTTTTAACATAGGGCTACCATCAATGAATAAATTTTTAAATGAGGACCTAGATGGAATGACAAAAAACTTAGAATGGGACCCTAATATGATATAAAAGAGGGGTTTTTATCACTGATGGAAGTATGAAAATACTGACTCTAACATCGGCCTTATTTGGGGATGGTAGCTCCTTGGAGGTGTCAAGAAAACCGTAGACCAAGTGCTTAACCATGTGGGCCAATACGGTCAAAATATTAAGCTGAAATGCATGACTAAATTCTAACAACTCGAATAACACAAATTGAATCAAAACTAACTTACTTAACTGACGAATGAACATTGAAAATGGCAGAAAATTAGTGAAGCTCCATGGCCTTCACTTCGGGCTCCGAACTCCAATGATTCTCTGCTTCACACTTGCAGAAAGTTAAATCGTTATGTACAATGAAACCGAGACAATTCATAAAAGATAGTGCTTAAGGAGCCTACCATTGACTAGTCCTCCTAAGCATGGTTCTCCATTCATCTCGTCCAACAAGAAAGCATTTTTTCCTCGAAAAGCTGAAATTTGATAAGGGCGTTTCCACATATTTTCAAATTTACCATGCTTACCCTTGTCTTTGTTTCTGGCATCCCAACGAAGCACCACATATCCAATTTTGAAATCATCCTCTTTTGTTTTCCGGTCATAGATTTTCTTTACCCTTCCATGGAGCTTAGAGGTATTCTGAAATACCTTGTCCTATGTCTACTATAGGTGAATCATTTCATTGATCCAACGTTGTATATCATTCTCTTCACTTCCTGCTTCTTATAAAAATTTAATGACTGGGACTACTAATGATGAAGGAAAAATAATGTCTACTCCATACACAATTTGAAAAGGATAAAGTCCAAGAGATTTCTTACTACTCACCCAATCTGCCCACAATGCATTCATCATCTTTTTATGCCAATTCTTTTTGTTGGCCTCCAACATTTTCTTGATGATATTGATTAAGTATTTATTGGAGGATTCCACATACCATTTCCTTTTGGATAGTATGTTGTAGAATGTACCAACTTAATGTTGTATTTGTCACAAAAACCAGTCATCTTTTTGGACTTGAATGTTGTCGCATTGTCTATGATGATCTTATTAGGACAACCAAAATAGGACAAGATATTAGTTTCTAAAAACTAAATGATAACTGAATCTATTGCTTTCCTGGTTGGAATCACTTCGATCCACTTATTAAAGTAGTCTATAGCTATCAATATCCACTTGTGTTGTGCAAATGATGATGAGTTAATCTTGCCTATGAAATCTAGGCCCCACAACTGAAAAGGTGCATGAACTAATATAGGTTGTAGAGGGAAAGTAAGAAGTTTTCTTTTACCTTGGAAAACTTGACACTTGTGACAACTCATCACTGCTTTGTAGATATCTGCAAAAGGTGTAGGCCAATAGTAACCCACTCTTAGTACTTTGTTGTCTGTGGTCTTCCAATACAAGTGGCCCCCACAATCCCCTTAGTGGAAGTCATTTATTACTTCTTTAGACACATATTTAGTCAAACAGTTCAGCAACACACCTCCAGGAGCTTTCCAATAAAGTGCATTATCCATAATGTAATATTTAGAAGCCTTCAGCTTCAATGACCTACTCTTATCCTTAGACATGCCTGGAGGGTGATTTAGATGTTGCAAAACATAAATAATATCATAATATCGTGGAGATGATAGAAAGACATCAGATACCTGAATGAGATCTACTTCTTCTTGATTGTCAAACAATGTTGCTACAAGGTTGATATCTAGAGCATGGAGATTTGACTCATCCATGAGTTTAGCTAAACCTTGACCCTTGATCATCTTGGTAGGCTTGATCTCAAGATCATATTCTAATAATGTTGCTATCCATCCACCTCTTCTAACTTCTGGGTCGTTTTGCACACGAACTTATTTTACTACTGCATTAGGCACATAAGAAAGATTATGCAAATGTGAAATGGAAAATCTGAAATCTTTCACCACCTTTACCAAATCCAAGGCCTTTTTCTGAATGATGTTGTACTTAAGGGTTGCATCCCTAATATTGTGACTGAAATATGCTATGGGTAGCTCATTTTTATCTCTTTTTTGCATTAATACTACTGCCATGGTATGTTTAGAAGTGAGAATATAATAAAATCATTGGAGTAATCAGGACTTATTAATATAAGGGCAGTGGTGAGGGAAACCTTTATTACGGCTTCTTCGAACCACTTTACATCATTCTCTTTTTTCAACATATTTGTCATCTCTCTAAGATGTTTAGCCAAATTAGGAATAAATCTGCATAAGAAATTCATCTTACCATTGAATGCTTGGATTTATTTCTTGCTGTGAGGGGAATCAATTTGTTGAATAGCTTCTACCCATGAAGTGTATATCCAGATGCCTTCCTTTGAGATGATGTGGCCGAGAAGTTTTCCTTCCTCCATAGAAAACAAACTTTTCCTCGGATTGAGAGAGATCCCGAACTTTCTACATTTATGAAAAAGAACTCTTAAATGATGCAAATGTTCATCATCTGAATGTGAAAATACCATTACATAATCTAAATATACAACCAAGAAAACATATTTTTCATTGGCAAAGAATATGTCCATGGCACGCTGAAAAATGGCCCCTGCATTTTTGAGACCCAATGGAATTTTTTCATATTCGAATGTGCCCCAAGGTGTGGTGAATGTTGTCTTGTCCTGATCTTCCTCATGCACTGAAATCTGATTGTAACTGGAATAGCCATCCAGTAGCGACATCCGAGAAGCACCAACAACTCTCTGAAGGATATGGTCCATTTTGGGAAGTGGATAATTATCTTTCAGAGATAGTTTGTTTAAGTTTCTAAAGTCTACATAGATCCTAATTTCTTCGGTCTTCTTTCTCGTCGGGAATAGATATGATATCCAATCAGAAAATTTGATGGGAACAATGATGCCCACCTTGAAAAGTCTATTAATTTCTTTCTCTATGGATGACAACAACCTTGGGTTAATCCTTCTTAGCTTTTGTCTAAAGGGATTTTGATCCGACTTAATTGGGATGGTATGCTAAATAATTTTCTTGTCATACTCCTTTAAGCCTTCATAATCCCACGTAAAAACATTAGAAAATTCAGACAATAAATGAATATAATTTTATTTTACCTCAAGAGATAATGTTTTGGACAACTTGATCATCTTTGGTTTGTCTATGCTCCCATGTTCATGTCTTCGATACCTTTCTCGATAGGAACTAATGTAGGCTTCCTTGCTACATCATCTTGATCAAACAAGTCTTTCAAAGGTACAAGACCTTTCGGAATATTGTTGTCCTTCAGCTCTAGTATATCAACTTGGGTTGCATCAATGACTTGATCATCCTTTTCATAAACTTCATCCATGGAACAATTCTCAAACTCTCCTTCACTCTGGAGAATGTTATTTACCTACTTGTCATCTCAGAATACTTGCCAATACCGCAAGTTGTCAGGAACATAGGGCCGATTCTTTACATGTATCTTAGATTTCCTATTTGAAAAGATGGGGATTTTGAAATTGCTTGCAGTTGTAGCCAAATAATCTACCATAAGATTCTAACTCCTTGGTACAACTAAAACTGTATGTCCCGGAAACATTCTCAGAATATCGAAAACAACATTTCTATATTGTCTCATCCACGGATGGTGAGCTTGATATTCACCTTTAACTTTCTTGATCACAAGTTCTGAATCACCATACACCGAAATTCTTCGTGCACCCTATTAGCCCTATTGGCATGTGGCCCAAAATGGATCTAAATATGCTCCCTAAGTCTTCAAAAGCTAGCAAGATCATCCAAAAGATCAAAACATTCACATGCCAAGAGCCCTTAGAATGGCTGAAAAAACACTATCGTGAGGAAAAAACCAGAGAAAACCGTGAAAAAACAAAGCAGCAGAGGCTTGAGGAATAATGCACAGCAGCCATCAGATCTAGCCAATCAACGGTCCAGATCCAGTCGACGGATCGCAATCAGAGGTGGCAACCGACATATATCAGCGCATACCATATGAAACCTGCGATGGCGATTAACAATGCAATGTGGACGTCGATCAAGCACGCAGATCGACAGCCCACATCGCATCGCGGGATCACTATTGGAGAATACAACAGAGCACTCACCATTGGCTCGGGACATGATAAATATGTGATTGTGATCAAACGCATCGGAAGATCGCAATTGGGGAAACGTTATGGAGTGTGGCCTTTACACATGTGTAGGCATGATGTGATTAACCGGACTTGACGGTTATATACATAGTATTTCATAAAATTTGAAATCTGCCAAAAGGCATTTTCCTATGTATTTTGTGTATTTTCATTAGTTAATGAAATAAAAAGGGGTAGCTTCGATAAAACTCGGACCCGAAGGGGTTCGATAATGAAAACATATAATATTTCAACTTCGCCAAAGCCAATTTTTCATGATTTTTAGTGTTTTTAACATATTTCAAAATACAAAGGGAAGCTTGGAAACAAGGCCAAAGCGATGACAGACCCGATAGAGGAATAGACAGTGTTTAAGGACTTTTGAAGTCCGAAATAAATAGAGCTTGGTGAGATTTCACAATGTTACAACGTTTTTATGTGTAAAACAGAAAACAATCATTTGGTATTTGAAGGGATGTCAAAAGCCTGAAGACTCATTCCTTTACGAAACAAAGGCTGGGAGACAGAGGCCGTGAGACAGATTATCGGGAGATAGATGGCCGAAAAGGGAAAAAAGGCCACAGCATGATGCAGCCCGCAACAGGAGTGATCATGGAGCATCGCTAGCACGAGCGAGCCACCTGACAGTGTAGCACATCTACCAGAATTTGGTTACTATGTTGTTAGAAGAAAGACCTCTGGCTCATATCTGTTAAATCATGGCATCAAGAAGTTAGAAGCCAAAGGGGATAGATTAAGACACCTCAAGCCTCAGAAGGCTCGAGATCATTGTAAAAGGCCTATAAATATTTGAAATTTCAGAGTAACAAGGGTTCAACTTTTGGGGATTGTGGATACTCTGTTACTCTAGCTTCTCATCTTCATTCTAGTAATATAAGCTTCTTTTGTTGTTAGATGTTCAATTCCATTTTCTCTTCTGTTATATGCTTGCACTTGAATAGGTTATTCATGTTTTTTTCTGTGTCTAATGCCAGATAACTATCATCTTATCTCTACATTGATAAATTAGATTTGCAAGCTTCATTTACTTCCTGTAGCTAGCCATTCATATGTGTTTATGTATGCATCTGTTGGTACAGTTAGTATTCTCCATCTATCCATTGAATCTATAAACTATTGAGCATTAGTGGTCTAAAGCCTTGTAAAGTTAAGGGTGTTCATGCATGTCTTGAGTGAAAACGGAGTTGAAATAGTCATCTGACTTGATCCAAACCATCATCCATTCCAATAGTTCAGAGAACAATATTGAAGATTTATATGTTACTAGGTATCTCCGAGCTACAACCTAGGAGAGCTTCCTAGAGTGATAACATAATTGGCGTTGTTGTAGGGGATAGGAGACTGAAGCTTAGCTTCCCTGGGAGATGACAAAGATCTGACTTTTATGATAGACAAAGTCTAGGCACTTTTTTGGTTGTAATAATCTATTTGGCGACTCTATTGGAGGAAGAAGCTCTTGGCGACTCCACTTCATAGTTCTGGCTTAGTTTGTAAGGCATACTTGGAGAAATACTTAGAAGCCACAAGTTGACAAAGTACCTGACCTTGAAAAAATCATCAAAGAAAGAAAGGTCTTGCAAAAAGGAGCATCAAGTTCAGGTAAATCTAAACAATATTCTATATCTCTTCAAGAATATCCTGTAATAGAACAAATACATGTTGAGAGTATAGCATCTAATACTAGTAGTGAAGAAAAAATCTCAGAGATTCATAAAGCTCCTTATTCTTTAGGTTCTCCTTTTGTTGCAACCCAAAGGAAACCTCTCCTCCTGTCCATGATACTCCTTTAGTCATATCAGTCACTCCTCAACCCTCTGTCATTCAAATTTCCAATACCCTTATAGCCACCACAGTTATGGCAGGTCCACAACCTACCAAAATGGAAAGAATCATAGCTACAAGTTATGGACCTCTAGTACTGCCTACTCCTTTGAATGCCATGCCTACTAGAGAATATCAAAACTATAGGCCTAAGTTCACTGGGACTGAAGGTGTTATAGCTAAAGAACATCTTGAATCATTCTATAGCTATGCTGATAACCTGAACATTAGTGAAGATGATGTATGGATGAGAGTCTTTGTCCAAACTCTAGATGAAGAGGCTAGAAAATGGTTCAGAGAATTGATCCCAAGATCTATCATAGACATTGAGGCTTTAGATGATGCATTCCTAAAGAATTTGGGGGATAAGAAGGATATACTCTACTACCACACTGAGTTTGGGAACTTAAGGAGGGAAAATGGTGAATTGTTGTATGATTTTAATAAGAGGCTTAACCACATGTAAAACAAGATACCAGCTGCAGTAAAACCCACCACTACCTCTTCTAAACTCACCTATGCTAGTGCTTTTGATTCTAACTTCTGTCTACTGTTGAGGGAGAGGTGATGTTCTACTTTGACTGATATGCAGGATGTATCCTTGGAAGTAGAATCAAACATCATGGCTGTAGAGAAGCTCAAGGGAAATGTTGATAGAAGGAGATAGAGGGGTGAGTCTTCATCATCTTCAAATCCCAAGATAGATAAAATGACCAAGATGATAGAGTCATTAGCCTCTGAAATCTCCAAATTGAAGGTTGATCAGTACCCTGGGAAAGGAAGAGTTCCTAATACCTTTGGTCCTAGAAATCCAAATCCATATAGAAGAGCTAATGAGCAGTTGCAGATTTTACAAAGAAGCAAAGATGCCAATGAAGACCAAAGGGTGAAGGCCCCTTTCCAGAATGTAGTCATGGAAGAAAAGCAGTCTGAAGAAGATGATGAGATCCATTTTTTGGAAGACAAAGGTAATGCCTCCTTTTTTACCTCAACTTCCTATGAAAATTCATTATTCAATGACTGGATCAACCAAGAATGGGATGGTGAAGTTGTTCTACAAACTGAAGATCAACACAAAAAAAATCTGAGGTTGAAGATGAATAATGCCAAGGAAACTCCCACTCAGAGAGCTGCTATCCCTGCAAGCTAATAAGCAAAAGTGACCAACAGTTGATCCCATCATCCTCAAAGCTCCAACTCATGAGGTAAGAGGCCTTGACAAGTATCCTTCTCCTTTTAGTTTTCAATCAGAAATTCAGAAAATAAAAATACCTATACCTCTGATTGAACTAGTGAATAATGAGTCCTTCAAGAGATCTATCCTCGAGGCCCTTGAGCATAATGCCATCCAAGCCTCCACTGACTATGTAAATCTGCAAGATGAAAAACCAACTATTATTCTCAGCCCAATGATTGAAAATTATGATGATAGCTCCCCATCATTCTATGTATCTTTGACTATTCATGACAAAAATATTCACAACTGCCTTCTGGACACTAGAGCCAGCCATAATCTAAAGCCCAAGGTTGTCATGGATGAGTTGGGTCTTAACATTACCAAGCCTTATCATGACCTATTTCTTTTGACTCTAGAAAAGTGAAATGTCTGGGATTAATCAAGGACCTAGCCATCACTTTGTCTCAGCTGCCCATGAAGAGCATGGTGATGAATATTTTGGTAGCAGATGTACCCCCCAAGTTTGGCATGTTGCTTTCTAGAGGTTGGATCAAGAGATTAGGTGGAACATTACAAAATGATTTGTCCTATGCTACTGTCCCAGATTTTTGGAGGTGAGAGCAAGAGATTATACAAAGAATCTCAGTTGGCTTATATCATCAATGATGAGTGGAATCCCACTAATCATCCCATCTACACTGTCGACACTGATTTTGGAGTGTGTATTCTCCAGATTGAAGAATCCCAGTTGGCCTCCATGCAGCTTAAGAAACCAGTTTTCCATATAAAAAAGGAAGAAGGCCCACAAATTTGGGACATGTTCTTTGATGGGGCTTGCTCTAAGGAAGCTGCAAGGGCAGGTACAATCCTTGTGTCCCCCATACAAGAATGCATTCATTTATCTTTCAAATTAAGTTTTCAAGTCACAAATAACATAGCATAGTACAAAGCCTTGATGTTGGGCTTAAATTCCTGTAAAGAAATGGGCATCAAAGGTCTGAAAGTGTTTGGAGACGCAGACCTCATCATTTAGTAGGTCAACATAATGTTCCAAGCAAAGCATCCAAGGTTGAAAGCATACAGAGATGAGGTATGGAAGCTCAAGGACACTTTTAATATTTTCAACATTTCTTACATCCCGAGAATGAAGAACCAACTTGTTGATTCCCTTGTTGTGTCTGCTATCACTTTTATTCCTCCTTTGCCTCCTAAGTTGACTTATGAAGTTCAGGTGAAATATAGACCATCTTTGCCTGACAATGTCAAATACTAGAAATTTTTTGAAGACGATGATGAAATTAAGAGGTTTTTACAAGTCGTTGATGAATTTTTAAAATGCACATCGACCAAGAAAACGACACCATGGAAGAATGCGACCAATCCAAGCTAATGGATGAGATTGGACGGGAAAGCATTGTCCAGATGCCTAGTAACCATATACCCAAAGGATTGGTGCCTCTAGAGAAGTTGTTT
The DNA here is from genome assembly GCA_000404065.3 of Pinus taeda. NCBI lineage: Eukaryota > Viridiplantae > Streptophyta > Pinopsida > Pinales > Pinaceae > Pinus > Pinus taeda. The sequence continues at coordinate 130,930 of APFE030527618.1, forward strand.
GATCATAACGATGTAACTTATAAGCTTGACAAAAAAGAAAATGAGTCTGCTGTTCATGAACATAATATAGGGAGTCCAGCCAATCCGAAGCATATAAATCTGTCCACTCATTTTCTTTTGCCCAGAGTTCCGATTATTGCACTATGATGAAGCAATTTGCTGATATTTTTTCTTGGGAATACAATGATCTTAAAACCTATGACACAAACATCATTCAGCATAAGATTCCACTGGAAAAGAACACCATCCCTTTTAAGCAGAAATTAAGACCTATTAGCCCTCTCTTATTGCCTTTGATTGAGAAAGAAATCAAGAAGCTGTTGGATGCCAAGATCATAGTTCCCCTAAGGTATTCAAAGTGGATAACTAACCTTGTGGCAGTAAGAAAGAAGAATGGAGAAATCAGGCTTTGTGTTGACTTCAGGAATCTGAACAAATGCTCTAAAAAGACAACTACCACCTGCCTAAGATGGAGCACTTGCTGCAAAATGTTTCAGGGGCTAGAGTCATGTCTTTCTTAGATGGATTTTTAGGTTACAATCAGATTGTTGTACATCTAGAAGATTAGAAAAAGACCACCTTCAATACTCCTTGGGGCACTTTAATGTATGCCAAAATGCCTTTTGGACTGATGAATGTTGGGGCTACTTTTCAGAGGGCCATGGACATAGCCTTTGTGGGAGAGAAGGACAAGTTTTTCCTTATCTACCTTGATGACATAACAATCTTTTCCAACACTCACAAGGACCATTTGCAACATTTGAAGAAAGTGTTTCTAAAGTGCAGACAGTTCGGAATTTCTGTGAACCCAAAAAAGTCATAGTTTGCTCTAGAAGAAGGCAAAATTCTAGGACATATTGTTTCTACTAAAGGTGTGAAGATTGACCCAACAAGAGTTCAAGAAATCTAGAAATTGTCCATCCCAAGGTCAAAAAGGGACATTCAATCCTTCTTGGGTAAGATTAACTTTGTAAGAAGGTTCATTCCAAACTTTGCAGAGCCAGTGAAGCACATCACTTCCATGTTGAAGAAAGGATCAGAAATAAAATGGACATATGTTACAAGAAGCTCTTTTGAAGCCATCAAACAAGCTATCATGGAAGCTCCCACTCTATTTAGCCCAGATTACACCAAGGAGTTTTATATCTTCTCTTTTGCCTCTTATGATACACTTGCAGTAGTTCCGTTGCAAAAAAATGATGAAGGCATAGAGCACCCCGTGGCCTTTTTCAGCAAAACTCTAAGGGATGTTGAACTAAGGTATGACTTTATTGAAAAACAAGCTTATGCTCTCATAAAATCTTTAAAGGAATTCAAAATTTATATTCTGCATTCCAAAGTGGTTTCATATGTACCTTCAATTTTAGTAAAAGATGTCCTAAATCAGCCAAATATTGATGGAAAGAGAGCTAAATGGATTGCAAAATTCATAGAGTTTAACATAGAGGTGAAGCCCACTAAGCTTGTCAAAGGCCAGGGCTTGGCTAAACTTATGGCTGAGGAAAATTGCAGTGTTTTAGACATAAATTGCATGGGTTCAAATTAAAGTGATGAGCAGACAGAGGAAGTAGCAGAAGAGAAAGAGTAGAATCAGCCTTTGGCTGAAAATCTAGCCACCTGTGAATAGTATTCCAGTATAGTTCTTTTTTTGAAAAAGATAGAAGTCCCTCCAGGGCTTAGCTCAAGTCAAGCCTGGGCCATCAAGCTCAGATCAACCAAATTCTACATTAATAAAAACCTGCTTTATAGGAAAAACCCATTAGGAATCCTCTTGAGATGTCTAGATAAAGGACAATCTCTGGAAGTCATGCACCAGTTCCATTCTAGCATCTATGGAGGGCATCTTTATTGGAAAAGCACAACCCACAAAATCCAGAGAGCTGGGTATTATTGGCCTACTTTGTTCTTTGATCTGTTTTCTTTTGTGAAATCTTGTGACAAATGTTAGAGGTTTGTAGGAAGACAGCAGCTAAAATCTCTGCCCTTGAAGCCATTACATGTCAATGGTACCTTCTAGCAGTGGGGCTTGGACTTAATTGGTGATATTAATCCACATTCCAGAGGCCAGCACAAATGGATCTTGGTAGCCACTAATTATTTCACCAAATGCATTGAGGCTATACCCACTAAGAATGCTAATCATCAAGTTGTCATAAATTTATTGAATGAGAACATTTTCACTAGATTTGGGTGAACAACCAAACTAGTCACTGATAATGTAGCAGCTTTCAGGGTAGAAGAATTGGTGGAAATGTGTGAATCCATGGTCATTCAATTGGTGCATTCTACCTCATATTATCCTCAAGGCAATGGCCTGACAGAATCATCTAACAAGAGTCTTATAAGGATAATAAAAAAATTGTTGGAGGACAACAAAAAGAGTTGGGATTCCAAGTTGAAATTTGCACCGTGGGCTGACAAAGTTACCAACAAGAAGTCCATAGGAAATTCTTCATTTAAGTTGGTTTATGGCACTGATGTAGTTTTTCCTATCCAGCTGATTCTCCCTGTGGTGAAATTCTTTCAAGAAGAATAGGATGAAATGAATGTCATGGTAAGGAGAATGGATACCCTCGTTGAATTACAACAGATCAGAGAGCAGCTGGTTGAGAAGTCAAAATTTCATCGAAAGAAAATCAAAGAAACCTTTGACAGGAGGGAAAACGTGGGCAATTTCCAAGTTGGTGACTGGTTTCTCAAATGGGATGCATTGAAGGAAAAGAAAGGTAACCATGGTAAGTTTGACTCCTTATGGACAGGTCCGTTTATCATTTCTCAAATTCAACAGAACAATACCTTTATTCTGCCCAGTCTGGAAGGAGAATATCTCTTTGGTGGCCTAATAAATGGGCGGTTCTTGAAACTTTATTTCATTTAAGCCTTTAAATCCTTGATATTGTAAATATGTTTTTCAGTTTTTATTTTTGATACAAAATAAACTCCATGCCCAATGGAGCACTAGGAGATAGATTTGACTTTGGTTTTACACGAAAGGCATTGGTCTCTAGTTCTTGAAACCTCACATGGAGGCTTTCATCCTATTACTGGGAATAGTGTCCACTTAGAGCGGCTATTCCCACTAAGACTGGTAGCTATCTTAGAATCAAACAAGTTAAAACTACTTTCGTTTTCCTTTATCAAAAATAGACAAGAGGGGAACAGAGGACACCAACCTTTGTCTTGCGCTTGGTTCCTTGCTCGGTTCCTCTCCTTCTCGATAGATCCTTGCCACTCCTTCTTTGTCTACACAGCTTCAGAGAGCACCTGTGGAATTAAAACAACATAATACTATCGAAGAACAGAGATCTATATTCATAAATAACACAGGACCAGATATGTATTAACCACACAAATGCATATACAATCAAACATACACGAATGTGGAGGAAAACTTGAATAGCTTTATTAATATCAAGAATAG
>APFE030527618.1:139972-159247 GCA_000404065.3 Pinus taeda
ATGGAAAATCCTAGCTACTAGGAAAGAGAACTGAGGGGTCTTTCAACAAAGAGCACAGAGCACACACTAAATGCACCGTCCTAAATCAAACCAAGCAGTCTAAATGCAAATGCACATGCATGTATTTTTTTTCAGCCTTGTTAATGTATGAATGACAAGAAGAACGCTCAGTGAAAATTTGAATTATTTTCCAAAGCGACAATACTAACAAATTTCTTTTCAAAATGAAATGAAGATGAGGATGACATTTTGCGATTTCAAAATGAAATTTTTTTTCGACACTTGAAAAACGACTAATTCAAATCACATACAAGAGTAACAGTACAATCAACTATCAATAACAATGGGATTCTCTTCTATGAACGAAAATGACACTTGCGACACTTCCAAATCAAGAAACGACAGTCTGATTACGCTACTTCTTTGTAAAAGAGAGCTGAAAATGGTGCACAATACATAAAAAAACTTATAGTTCTTTGCACAATGGAGGTGGAATGATGGAAGAGAAAAGGGTTTCCACAGTGATATACCGACCACAGATAGAAAAACTCCTGAATAGAACCAAAAGAGCAAAGAAAAACCAAAGTATGAAGGTAAAGTTAATCTTCCCTGACCATCGCACCTGTCACACAGGGAATCCAGTATGCAGCGCACCTACTGCACATGGGAAGTGCAATGCATATAGACTACCTTGAAGGGAGGGTGCGATGGTACCAGTGTGAGACTTTCATATAGTCTTTTATCACAATTTGCAGTTTAGTTCACGGATTTAGGTTAGGTAAGTGATGTTCAGTAAATATAAATCACAAGGGTTGATCTAAGGAGGTTACTAGAGTCACCACTTAGGGAAATTAGAGTGTTTGCAGATCGATTGTTCAATTTATAAACAAAACCCGGAGATAGACTGAAGCAGCATTGATCTACTTTGCACTTACACAACAAATGTAGTTCGAAGGCTTGCTGGCTTGACTTCAGGCTCCGTCTGTAAGTTTATAAAAGAAACAAAAATAGACTAACAAACAATCTATTCGCTCCCGAGCAAAGTTGCCATTTTGTTATTGGGAATAGTGTCCACTTAGAGCTGCTATTCCCACCAAAACTGGTAGCTATCTTAGAAACAAACAAGTTAAAACTACTTTTGTTTTCCTTTATGAAAAATAGACAAGAGGGGAACAGAAGACACCAACCTTTGTCTTGTGCTTGGTTCCTTGCTCGGTTCCTCTCCTTCTCGATAGATCCTTGCCGCTCCTTCTTTGTCTACACAGCTTCAGAGAGCACCTGTGGAATCAAAACAACATAATACTATCGAAGAACAGAGATCTATATTCATAAACTCTGGATCTCTATGATGAGGGATCCATATATAGATGATTGTAGGGGGGTGAGTTAGCTTCTGGGATTTTGACTAGTGTCCTCTCTCTGATAGTTCTTGATTCCACTTGGAGATTGATGGTCTCTTACTCATCCCTGGTCGAAATCAGAGAGGCAAGTGTCAGAGGGGAAGTTTCTGGAAGATTCCATGATATTCCACCTCGCAAACTGTCCCTACCATTTGTTCATTCTCACCCATCATAGCCTACAGAGGGGCCATCTAGTATGCATCGCACCCTTTACACTGTGAAGGTGATATGCATCGCACCCTCTGCACTGGGCATTCAATATGGTCCAGTTTTGACTATTTCTGAGTAGTTTTATGTGGAGAACTTCTGGGAGATGATGTAATCAGCTGACCTTGTTCCTTTAGGTAGTGAAGCAACACTTTTAGGGACTTAGGAGCCCTGAGTTTATGGACATTTATGATTAGGGTTGCGGTGCCCAAAAATGTCTATAACACACCCCCAAAAGGAGCCAGTGTTAGCCCTGTTGGCATGTGGCCCGAAATGGATCCAAATATGCTCCATAAGTCTTCAAAAGCTAGTAATATCATCCAAAAGATGAAAACAATCGCATGCCAAGAGCCCTTAGAATGGATGAAAAAACACTATCGGGAGGCAAAAACGAGAGCAAACTATGAAAAAACAGAGCAACGGAGGCCTAAGGAATGAATGCACAGCAACCGTTGGATCTGGCCGATCAACAATCCAGATCTAGTCGACGGATCACAATCGGCAGTGACAACCAGCGGATATTAGAGTAGACCATATGAAACCTGCGATGGCGATCGACGATGCAATGTGGACCGACAATTAAGCGTGTAGACCGATGGCCCATGTCGCATCGCAGGATCGCTATCGAAGAATACAGCAGAGCGCTCACCATTGGCTCGGGGCATGAGTGATATGTGATTGAGATCAATCACATCAGCGGATCACAATTGGGGAAACATTATGGAGCGTGGCCTTTATACATGTATAGGCGTGATGCGATTAATAGGACCTGACGGTTATATACATAGTATTGCAAAAAATTTCAAATCTGCCGAAAGGCATTTTCCTATGTATTTTGCTTATTTCACTATTTAATGAAATACAAAGGGGTAGCACTGATGAGATAAAACCCAGACCTGAAGGGGTTTGGGAATGAAAACATATAATATTTGAAGTCCGCCAAAGTCAATTTTTCGTGATTTTTAGTGTTTTTAACATATTTCATAATATAAAGGGAAGCTTGGAAACAAGGCCAAAGTGACTTGCGATAGTGATTAAGGGCAGACCTGATAGAGGAATAGAAAGTGTTTAAGGACTTTTGAAGTCCGAAATAAACATATCTTGGTGTGATTTCACAATGTTATAACATTTTTCCTGTAAAATAGAAAACAATCATTTGGTATTTGAAGGGATGTCAAAAACCTAAAGACCCATTCCTTTACGAAACAGAGGCTAGGAGACAGAGGCCGTGAGACATATTGCTGAGAGACAGATGGCTGGAAAGGGAAAAAAATGCCACATCACGATGCAACCCACAACAGAAGTGATCATGGAGCATCGCTAGCATGAGCGAGCCACCTGACAGCGCAACACATCTACCAGAATTTGGTTACTATGTTATTAGAAGAAAGACCTCTGGCTCATATCTATTAAATCATGACATCAAGGAGTTAGAAGGGAGAGGGGATAGATTAAGACACCTCGAGCCTCAGAAGGCTTGAGAGCATTGTGAAAGGCCTATAAATATTTGAAATTTCGGAGTAACAAGGGTTCAACTTTTGGGGACTGTGGATACTCTGCTACTCTAGCTTCTCATATTCATTCTAGAAATATAAGCTTCTTTTGTTGTTACATGTTCAATTCCCATTTTCTCTTCTGTTCTATGCTTGCACTTGAATATGTTATTCATGTTTTCTTTTGTGTCTAATGTGAGATAACTATAATCTTATCTCTGTGTTGATAAATTAGATTTGCAAGCTTCATTTACTTCCTGTAGCTAGCCATTCATATGTGTTTATGTATGCATCTGCTGGTACAATCAGTGTTCTCCATCTATCCATTGAATCTATAAGCTATTGAGCATTAATGGTCTAAAACCTTGTAAAGTTGATGGTGCTCATGCATGTCTTGAGTGAAAACAGAGTTGAAACAGTCATCTGACTTGATCCAAACCATCATCCTTTCCAATAGTTCAGAGAACAATATTGAAGATTTATATGTTACCAAGCATCTCCAACCTACAACCTAGGAGAGCTACCTGGAGTGATAACACACCCAATCTTTTCAATATCTTTAAATCTGTGATCAGTGATTCATACTATGCCTCATTGTTAGTGCAATCAAAAGCTAATTTGTATGAGAATAATCTAACATTCTGAGGGAGCTCACCTTGTTGATGATGTGTACTTTGAATCCAAATGTCAATGCCTTCCCCATATTTCCCGAGAGCACCATCAAAGTCCATGGTCCAAAGGCCATGCTCCTCTTCCAAGGGCTGTAAATCCAGTCTCTGCTTTGGGTCAATTTTCTAAACTTTATCTTCAGGCTGTTTTGAATTTTCCATTACCTTCGCTGATTTCTTTTCTGAGCCTTTCGATGCCTTGTTCGATGGTTGTTCAGATGAACATGGCATCTTTTCTATTTCCTGATCTGAAATTGTCCTTATACAATTGGAAATATCCGGTACATATTTAATTTCGACAAGCTGACTATCTATATCATTCAATCCACTATCATTATATAAAATAAATAATTATAAATTTGTATGTATAACATTTATAGAATGATTATTGGGCTTCTCCTTACTAGTTCTCATGAATTTCATTTTGGTTTCTCAGTACAATTTCCTCAATTGCCCGAAAACTAGAATAGTGGCATAGGAGAAGTCTTACTGCAATGTGCCTCTTAGTTTCGCTCCCCAGGACCTTGATAATAACATATCAAACCATGGTGGTATATCAGCTACCACCACATCCATTAAGACATTCTTTGTCATGATTTCATCGAGGGATACTACCAAATCCTTTATTAGACCAAGACAACGGACCTTACCAGAATCAAAAGAATACAAGTCATAGTATTCATGAGTTATATCTAGACCGAACTTTCCCATGATGACCTTGGGCATTAAATTATGGGAGGCTCCAGAGTCAAGCATGGAGTTATGAATAATGTACAAATGGATTCTTAAACTCAGGTAAAATGGAGGAACCTCACTATCTTATGACTGACCATCTATGGCTGAACCAAAAATCAATTCAGGTTGGTCATCTTCAACATTAACCATGTCTAACATAGCGTCAACTTTCGACATTTTAACTATATTAGACTTGTAATGGCTAATTTTGACAAGTTCAGTAAGAGGGATTAACACTTTCAACTTTGAAATTTTCAGTTTCTAAATTGAATGAGCTATATTTATCTACCTATTTTTGGATGATGTCTATTTTCTCAAGCAAATCTTTTGATGTCTGAACTTTCTTTTGACTGTAATGATCCTTGATTGGATTGCTTGTAGATGAATGATTTACTTTTCTTTGGTTAGTTGCTTCCCACTATTTTCCTTTACTTTGATTACCTTGAGGATTTCTCTTCGGTTGAGTATCCTTCTGCTACAATGTCCTTTTCTAAATGGTAGTGATCGGAACATCTCTATTTTTCAAGGAATATTGCTGTTGCTGAGAGATGAGTGCAGTCAAGTATCCTCTTTGTTAATCATCTTATTGGGTTTCCAATGCATAGTCATTTACCAGTATGTAGTCTTCATCTTTAGGTTCCTCCATCTTCTCCACATACTTCTCATATTCAGTCAAGAAAATGGGATGGTAATATTCCCTAAAGAGTTGGTTTTCTTCAACAATTAGGTTTGTTTCATCCTATGATTCTCCTTGAGCATAATTCTGCTACAAGGGTGTCCGAATTTGCTACTTAGATGTTGATGCCTCAGGAAATTTATGCTCTCTTTATTTTATCTTATACTGAGGTTGCTTCTAGTTTCTGAAATTTATATTCCTGACTTGTGGCTCTTGTTGTCTATCTGAATTGATCATTCAGTTAACCATCCTCTCCATGGTTCTAATTAGATCATCTATTTTGATATTGGTGGAAGAAGAGGGTTCTTCTTTGATTGTTACATTCTTCTCTGGTTTCTCATGTTTCAACTGAGACTTTTTAATCATCAAGTTTGCTTCCACACTCACTGCATTATTTTAAATTTCTTCCAGAGTGGCAGGATCTCTTTCCCGTAGTTGATAAGCCATCTCCAGATCAAAAGCATCTGAATAATGTTGAAGTGCCAAATCAAGTGGAGGTTTCATGTTATCAAGAATGGAGTCGTAGATCTTATTGAACCTTATAGTAAACTCTTGAACTGTCTCGTTACAATTCCTTTTCAATGTATTGTATTCTACCAAGATCTGTAGTGGATTCTTCTTTTCCCACCACCTGGCTAAGAACAACGCATTTAACCTCTGAGGAGTATCAATGGAGCCGACTGCCAAACCACATAACCATTTTTTCACATCTCGGGAAAAACTTTGAGCCATTAGTCTCATTTTGGCATCGTCATCATCAACCTCCTCTAAGTCAATGAAATCATCCATCTTGTCAATATGTTGCTGTGTTGTGACTCCTAGGCTACCATCAAAAAGAGGAAGTCTTTGGCCATAAGTATGAGGTAAAGTTTCCAACTAACCAGGTAATTGTAAGGGAGAAAATCTCACCATGACTACTGGGGGAGGGCATATGGGGATTACAATGGGTTGAGTTGGCCAGGATGAAGATGGAGGTGCATATACGGTTGTTTTCAGAGGTGCAATAGAGGGTATCGAAGAAGGTAAGCTTTCACATTGATACTAGATGTAAGCTTTTTCCTCAGTAATTTGTAATTGATTGGATAGGCTTTGAAGTTTCTCAAAATTAGACCAAACCTCGTGCTCATGTTTTGAAGAATATGATGTAGTAGAAGGTTGATTAAACAAAGATTTTGAGGTGGGTCAGTATGAATCAAACTTTATGGGATCAAACACTTCCTTTGTAAGACAAGACTTAGAATTCAAATGAAATAGGGATAGCTCAAATTTAATATCAAAAGGAATATCCTCAATACTTAGTATCTGATCTGGCAAGGAAGTGGTCCTTTCCAAATTTGTGCTTTCAGTCTCAGGGAAAGGGACTTTAGGTTTTATTAACATTCTTTCAGGATCATCAAAAGGAGAAGGAGGGTTCGGGATAGGGTTTGACCTGGTATATCTTTTTGGATCCAGAATCTTAACAGGGTCAAAGACTATGTAAGGTAAAATAATTTAGACTTGAGCAGAACAAAGGAAGGTTCAAAATTCACCACCATGGATTTCTTTCAATAGAGAATATTAATAGGTAATAATAAATATCTTACCAATCAAATGAGGTTTGATTTGAACTTGTGATTTTTGAAATTCTTTTCTTTTTGAATAAGCTTTGAATATCTTCGACTGAATCAACAGGATTAGGATGCAGAATTGGATCTTATATTTCTTCTTGAAACCAACTCTATAATATTGACAATGCAATTATGGAATTGACCTTTTTGAAACTTAGTCCCATCATCCAAAGGACTAAATTCCAATGAAAAATTGTGGTACACCTAGGGAAAACGAATCTTTTGTTCCTCAATAATAGTGCCAGTATGTTATCACTCCTCTGGATTTCCAAGGCCGAGGAAGAGTCTAGTTGAGGTAACCACAGACCAATCTTTTGACTTGGTAGCTGGCCCTACCAAGTTGTAGAGGGCTCTTTCCAAAATATCATAGCCATGAGGACTGTATGGATTAGAATTTTAGGCTAGACATAGTAGCTCATGGCTTTAATTTGATTTGATTAAGGTAGTGAATGGATGAGTGAATTAGGTCAGAGAGTGAACTAGGTCAGGGCAAAAGAAAATCAGAATTGCATACATATGATGGGGCAAGGTAGGCAAGTGCTTTAACACTTTGTAGTATATTGATGAAATGGTTTAGATTGATGAGGTGCTAAAAAGAGCATGAAAATCATGAATTCTTTTTAAACTGAAGAAATGAAACAAATTACGATGATTTTCCCCAAACAGAGCATAGAAGATGAATTCTGTGTATCACACCTTGAAAATCAAACATATTTAGAAGTGAAACGTAACATGGATCATGTAACTGAAGAAGAATCAATATCAAAATACCATGCCACAAGAATCCCACCAAAATAGCTACAACTCATCCAATATATTCCATGCCAAAGTCTGAAACACTAGTACATCATCCAATGGAGTCCAACCTCTGAAAAGAGTGAATAAAGGGGAGATATAGACATCAAGACAAAATCCTCCCATACTCACGGGTCTATTCCATGATAAGAGGAGAAATTCCAGCAAAATATAAACTGACAGCTAGAGTGCAAGGTGGTTAAAATGACTCATCCCTAATTACATTGCAACGGATTCATCTAACTTAATGAAAACTATTAACCTAATGTATTTACCCCTAGGTAATAGTAAAAGACCATAATTAAATCAATCATATCAATTACATCACTAAAATATTGATTTCCCATAGGCAAAAATCAAATCTCGAGAAGAACAGCGAAAAACTAGGCCAACTATCAAGTGCGCAATGCTTGTGTCAAGTGGGCAGTGCCTGTGGCAAACACGTATTGCCATATTAAAACCCACTTATGCCTACCTTCCTGGTGTCGAAATGAAGCCCCAGATACCTAATTGGAAAGTGTATGAAGTATATCTTATCTATATGCCTTTATTTTTCAAAATGGGATTCTTTTGCCCCTCAAAAAGTTGATTCTCCCAAGACTGGTCAAAAGCATGGCACCAACCTCCAAAATAGGGCAAAAATATGATTGTTCAAGTGTTCTTTGACCTTTTTACTTCCTAGTTGACCAAAAAAATATTATCAAAGTGGTTTTCCTACAATTACTTGGCCTTATGAATCTAATGATGGTGACCATTTTTCGTTTGGAGGCCTTTAGAAACATAGGCGTTGCGCTTTTGGCAGTGTGACTGGTGCAGAAATTGCCAAAAATGCAAAAACTCCAAAATTTTCCAAAATTGCTCAAAATTATTTAAAATTTGATCTTTGGAAGGCTGACAATGTGTGTTAGGCCATCAGTGATGCCTCAACAAGGACTTCAATCTTGTCTTCCTCCTTTTGCTTAGCTAGGGTTTCAAGTCTTGTTTTGATCTTTTGGAGCTTGGAGCTTGAAATTTGATTTTTCTTGAAGTAATGTTTGGCCATCTTTCTTTGTAAGTCATTGTCCCTCTTTGCATTCTTCAAGAGTTTCTCAAGATGCTCATTTACCCCTTCAAACCAATATTCCCGGTCCTTATTCATCCTGATGGCAAACATTTAATTCAAAGTGAGCTCATTGGCAAGTTCAACCTCTTTTTGCCTTTCTAGTTCTAGAGCTATTTTCAGCCCTCTAGTCTTGGTCCTCTGTCTTGGAATTTGGTCTTCTTCCTCATCAGAATCACCATACTTCCCATATGCTTCATCAATGATGACCTTTTCTTTATTAGCTTCTCTTTGAGCCTTAATGATTTTCACCTCATTGATCATATTTTTGGTCTTTAGCTCCTTGTTTTCCTACTCAAGAAAAGAAATGACAAACATAGCTCTCTCTAATTTAGTCTTAAGATTTCTAATTTTGGCATCCTTCTCCTTGATGACTATGCTAAAATCATCATATTCACCCTACTCACTTGGATCAATAAGCTCAAAATCATGTTCTGTCTCATGGAGGTCCTCCTCCTGCTGCTACATGTTTACCTCTGTCATCTTTTCTTTACCTTTGTGTACCTCCTTTGATTATGAAGAAGGAAAGGCCCCTCCCATAATTTGTGGGGAAAACACTTTCTTGTGGCCTCTCTAATAAGTATGTGCCAAAGTGCTCACATTTGTGCTTTTAGGCCTGATGACCTCAACTCTGCTAAGTGACCATGCATGGTCATGAAATGGTGATGATGGTGGTGATGCTGAGGGTGGTTGATCAAATGGAGGAATAGATGTAGTGGGTTGAGATGGAGGAGGCATGGCTTCAGCATGAGGATCAGTGGGATGAGATGAAGAAGGCATATATTCAGCATGTGGAGCTTATGGAGCAATGAAAATATCATTGGCAATGAGATTGTCCCATGAAATATGCAACTAGTCAAGGTGATGAAAGACAATGGTCTTGATCAATGAGTGATGGAAAAGGCTATTCATATTCTAGTCATAATCTCTCTTCTACACAATGGAGGCCATTTTTTCTATGCTTCTAGACAGATAGTATGGGATATTAAGGAATTTGATCCTCGTGAAGTGCATGAGCAGTCTGGTATGGTAGGTGTAGAGCCTAAAGAACCTTCGTTCGCAAGAGAAGTACTTCATGATGATTTTCATCATGGGAGAATACCTATTAAGAAGGTAACTAAAAGGGAACACCCTCCTCCTTTAATTTCTGTACAGTGGTTTGATGAATGTTTCATAATATTGATCCTCTGAATATTTTGATTTAAACCACCTCTCACCCATGTTTGGAATCCTTGTGGCAGTAGTGTGATGGAAGTAGACAAAGTGAAGGTCACTCCTACTAGGGTCACTTGATTATATTTAAGGTTTTATGCAAAAATTTTGGTCAAAATAGGGTGATGTTGAGCTCTTTCAATCATCTAGAAAAAATCAAGGCAACCTACATACTAAAAACATGAGACTTCCATTGGTGAAGCCATGATTTCATTTGTATTAGTGGGCTCCAGCCTTAGGATTCTACCTTCTTTGTGTGGCCTCCTTTATTATCTGTCCTCTTCTACTTATGTATCCTCCTCTTCCACATAATATCTATCTTCCTCCATAATGTTTGCTTAAGAGAATCTAGGGATAAGGTAGGTGGGAATGGGAAATGGAAATAGGTCTAGGGAATAGGGATATTGCTATAAAAATTTGGGGAGATGACGGGAGGGATTATGGAGCTATGGGAGGTGATACGATGTGAAAATGTCAAAAGAGATGGGAATGATAATTAAATTATAGGTTTATGGTAGAGGTTGTGTAGGAATTTTGGAAACCTAGGTCTTAGATTTTTATGGGAAAAGTGTTTAGGGACTAGGAAATGATAGTGTAAGTGTAGGTATGGGTTTAATTGTGATGTAGGAAGGTTTTGTAGGGTCTATGGGCAACAAATTTGGGATAGGGATGAATTTATGGTTTTATCACTTGTCCAAGGGCCATTTTTTCTTGGGAATCAAAACACTAAAAACAAATGTTGTTTAGGAGTGCAAATAGGTGGAAAATAGGGTCACTTACTTGGTTCAAGAGGAAACAAGGCCTTGTTGTAATTTTGAGAGCATTTGGAGTCATTTTTGTGCTTTGGGGGCTCAATGGGAAAAAGCACAGTGCATTGGGAAAAAGCGCAGTGCCTTACCCTAAAGCGTAGTCCCTGTGTTAGAAAAGGCAACTTCTCCCTTCTAAGCGTAGCGCCTTCCTCCTAAGCACAACGACAAGAGCAGTTTTGTCTTTGAACCTGCAAAATCGACTTTTTGAACCAAGGGAATGTGAGCTTGACCTTTGAGAGTGAAAATGAATTTGTTTTTGATATCTTGGTGGCCTTTATACTTCATGAAATTGATGATTTGGGCCTTGGGACCCACTTTCTTCCTTTTTTCATTCAATTTACTCTTGGAAACTATACCCTTACACTTGAATTTTTCTTTGACAAGTTAATCACTTGATATACATTAGGAACACTTTTACCTTTGACTTTTGGTCCTTTGGCATTTTGGAATTGAGTTGGCATCTTGGGAAAAGTTACATATTACATATAATGACATAAAATAACATGAATATAAAAAATATGATTACATATGTCTTTTTGGAGTAAAATTACACTCTGAAATAGAACTGATACTTGGAATAAAAATTATAACTTGGGAAAACATACTTACATGTTTACCAATCCTTTTCAAATGACAAAAGGATATTATTTTTCTCCCTCTCATACTATTTTGTTGGCTTTTTGCAGTGAAATGGAGTATTATTGGGCCTTGAAAGAATGAAACCTAGTGACCTAATGGAACCTTGAATGAGAAGACTCCAAGTGGGCTTGACTAACACAAAACATGATGAAATGAGCCTTTATGGTCAATGAATGCTCAATAAGACACATGAAGGTGGGCCAACAAATATTAATTTTTTGAGATCGAGTAGGGCTTTTGACATAGGAATACCATCAGTGAATAAACTTTTAAATGAGGACATAGGTGGAATGACAAAAAGTTCAGAATGGGACCCTAATTTGATATAAAATAGGGGTTTTGATCACTGATGGAAGTATGCAAATACAGACTCTAACTAGTTGAATGACAATCTTTCTACTAGAATTGAAAGGATATTCTCCTTTCAACATTTGGATTTTTATAGTGGTCTCAAATACTTGGGTTTCTTTTTAAAGCCAAATAATTATGGGAAGGATGATTGGAAATGGTTTTTTTCTAGAGTAGAACAAAGAATCACTATTTGGTAAAATAGGTTGATCTCTATAGGTAGTAGGTGTGTACTCATCAAATCTGTTCTTGAGGCTATTCGATTCTTTTGGCACTCCCTAGCGTATATTCCTAAAGAAATATTGGAGAAAATAAGAAGATGTTGCTTCAATGATATTTGGAAAGGAAGCAATGAATTCAAGAGTTCCCATCTAACTCATTAGAAATTGTTTTATACTCCAAAGAAACTTGGCACTTGGGAACTTAAAGATATTCACCTTTTTGGCTGCTCACTAGCACCAAAATCATTATGGCAATTGATTACTAAAGAAAGCTTATGGAGAAGGATTATCATCTAGAAGTATATAGCTCCAAACTCTCTCCTAGACTAGATAAGGAAATAAGGGAAGAACATTTAGAATGTCTCTGATCACTAGAAAGCACTAACCTGGGCATTTATAGTGATTAGAAAATACTTCACTTGGAGGCCTGGGAATGGAACTCATGTGATAATTGGTTATGATGCCATCTTAGGTTACGGAAATTTTTTTTCCTTCCATAAAAACTTGTAACGCACTTGTAGGGGATGGGAAGATGTACTTTAAACATGGTGGACAAGCCTTGGGAAACTACATTTTGGTCACAAGAGTGGCCTACATCACAAGATCTTGGTCTGGGAATTAGACTAAGGTAGGCATTAGATGGATACTTGGCAGAAGATTACGAGAACCTGCATAAGGTTGAAGGATGTACCTGATGAACTCTCTTGGGCTAGGAACATTGAGGGGAAATTTATTCGGCTAGACTGGTTATTTGTCATCTCTAGCTCTCTAGAGGTTAGGGAAGTCAGTTGGTGGTCCAAGATGTGGAAGGTGGGAACTCCCTCCAAGTGTATCATTTTTATGTGGATGGTATTGATGAATTGGGTTTTTACCTGGGATAGGCTTAAACAAAAACATTGTAAGTGTTTATGTGGATGGTACCGATGAATTGGTTTTTCACCTGGGATAGTCTTCAAAAAAGAAACATTGTAGGGAATGTTTGGTGTAGTCTATGAAAATTCCAGGTTAAAGCAAACACTTATTTCTTTATGAGCTTCTCCTGCACTGTACAGGTGTGGGAAAAAGTAGAGGAAATTTTGGGCCTATTAAACTTATGGTGAAAGTGTTCCATTGTAAAAAAATTTAAGGAATGGTTTAACAAGACAGAATTGAAGAAACCTCAAGTTGTTTCCTACCTTGTCATCTAGGGAACCTGGTTAGCAAGAAATGTCGGTGTATTTGAAGGAATGCAGACTCCCCCATTTCAAATCACGGCTCAAGCACTTGTAATTTTCTCCATCTTTGGGACTGTAGACAAGATTCATAGGCGAAGGATGATAGGTGAGCTCTCCATTGTTAAATCCTTCCTCTAGATCTTCTTTCATGGGGCCTGTCAAGAGACGGGCCATGTCTGTGGTGTGGGATTTGTTAATTCTCTTTCAAATTCTCATGTCTTCAAATGAAAGGAGAACATAGGAAGGGGGGCCAATAATTTATGAGAATTTAAGGTTCTTCCATTCGAGTTAAATATTTCTCTGAACAAAGGTATAGAGTCTAGTTAGGCTTCAGGGCATGGGTGAATCAATTTACTCAGTTTGATGAATGAAAAAAATATAGGTTCAGAACACAGGGTTACACTCTCCAGCAATACTTTTAAAAGACCTACATAGTCATTTCCAGTTGATTCCTTTCCTCATGTATTTTGGAAGCATAACATGCACATAGATATCCTTTCCAAGGAATTTATTCGTGGGCCACAAGATCAAATTTTTGAATATGAGTTTGTTGAAGGTTCCTTAATCTCATCTAGGACTCTTCTTGCTTCTGAATTGTAAGCGTTTATGGGTTGGAATATTTATGTAATTATATCAATATGGATTGTTTTAATGGACTTTCGTAATAAGTTGACAATGGTGAAGTTGTCTTCACTATAGAGTCTTTTTCTGTATGTATATGCTTTGTAAACATTTCTAGAAGCTCCGATAATCCAAATCATAGGTGGACACATTGTTATGAAACAATTTATTGAACATGTGTAGTTGTTGCACTACGAAGAATGTATTTTTTATTCTTCTTGGAATAGAAAATACAATTTTTCCTGAGGAAAATAAATCTTGAGAGTTAAGTTTGCACCACCTTATTGATCTTATGATAAATTTCTCAATTAGGATCCTTCAACAAAATTGAATTTATAATGTTTTCTATCATGTTTTCCTAAAGAAGGGTAATTAATGTCAAGATATATAATGGCCTTCACTATAAATTCCATAAAGTCTGTCATAGATTCTTGGTCCTCCCATTACACCTTTTTCCCTCTTCTATTTTAAATCCACTTCATCTCACCCAATATATATGTATAACAAAGGCGTGCATTTCTTATTTGCAAATAATAATGCATTCACTAAGATTTTAAATACACTTCATCTCTCCCAATATATAAGTGTAACAGGGGTGTGCATTGCTTCTTCACATTAAATAATTCATTCACTAATAATAAATCACCAATCACACCTCATTTCGATTGGCTTTAATAGTTTGAATCATGTATGTGACCTATGGCATGACATGTATGATGATTTCAAAAATGTAGTTGTATAGACCTAGCTTGCAAAATTCTCTCTCTAATTCATTCAATCTTCCCCATGTCCTTCATGAATTATTCAATACAAGAATTTCAAATGAGGTATAAAACAAAGATTAAGATTGGTTCTAAAATCTACACCATCAAGCCTACAAAAAGACAAATGGATGTTTCCATTTGTTACCCACTGAACTACATTTAATACTTAAGCCTTCTAAACAGTATCCCAAAATATCGCATATTGGGAATTTGTGTTTATGTTTTTCAAAGCAATCTATTTCCTTTAAGCAGAAAGGATCATCGCAAGAGCTCATAGGTATGTTTGGCGAGAAATGGTGGCTCCTATTTGTCCAATTCTCCGTTATGATTAAACAACCATATTAAACCATTGTCAGTTTCTCCACTTACATTTGTTGGTCCACTCTAGTCAAAGCTCCATCATTCAAGGTAGTTCTTAGCTAGTTATGTTGAAGTGGATTGAAGCCTTTGGTTCTCCCACGATAGATTTAATCATTCTCTCATGGTAAGATGGCCATTCCATCATTCAAGGTAGTTCTTAGCTAGTTATGTTGAAGTGGATTGAAGCCTTTGGTTCTCCCACGATAGATTTAATCATTCTCTCATGGTAAGATGGCCATGCACATTGAAAGGAGTTACATTTTCATATAAAACATCAAAAATAACATCTTCCAGTCATTCAAATATGGGAATGTTATAGAATTCCATCACAAAATGGAATCTTTTCGCATAATTTTTTATATTTTCTTACTACGTCTGTTCATATAAATGTTGTGACATGTATTTTTTATATTTCCAAGTTCCATTCCCTTATCCCTGAAGTCATCATTTCTGTATCATTGAGTAAAAGGAAACCTTTCATTGTGTAATGTATTCATTTCCCAGTGCTTGTCCTCGGGAATTTCCCAACACGTTTTTTATTCAATTCCCTTTTCAAGATGAAAAGGGGCTCTCACACTTGTATATCTACCTTAAAAATCATGTTGCAAATATTGTATATCTACCTATGGAAGTGGCTACCCCCACTACTCTTGGCTCTTTTTTTCACCAAGGTTACAAATTTTATCAGTGTTTACCTTGCATGCACAATTTTTACTATTGAACTTTTAGTCGAAATTGGTGTATTTGATCCGCAAGGTTCTATTGCCAAATTTCCTCCTCCTATGAAAAAAATTTCCAAACAAAACTATAAAAGCTCTCTTCGGTTTCTGCTTTGCTTCTCTCTTTTCAAAACTCAGGACTTGCCCCCTCTCTTGTAAAGTTGTTTCATTTCCGAAGTATTTTAAAATGTTAGGGTTGGAAGGTACTTCTATGATTATTTCAGGATGTTTTCTTAAGGTCAATTTTTTTTGGAAATAACTAAGTAGTTTCAAGAACCCCAAAGACATTTTTTGAATGATTTCCAGGGTTGGGAAGAAATATGGAAACTGGAAAAAAATTCCAAGTTTCTTAGGGTACCACATAGTCAATAACTATTGTCAATTTCCTCTTTTTAAATTTTGATCATGTATTATCCTGTGTGATGGAAGTGGAAAATCAATGTAATCTTTTCCGTAGGTGAACTAATATACCTTAAATAAAAGTATTGTTATGATACTTGTTGCTCATTATTAGTTTTTTTGGATTCAAATTTTACATTGATGTCATAGATTTGGCACAGATGAAACTAATTTAAAGGCAAGGAATTTGAAGTGACTAATGGAACTCTAAAGAATTATGTGAATCACATGTTTAGTAAAATAAGGTGTTGATCATATGATCATTCCAGCATCCAGTTAAGACTCGGTAGCTTGAATTAAAAGGGAATATATGTGAGTAAGAAACAAAGGACTTTTATTCATAAGAATAGTAAGAATTCTAGTTGCCTTAACTACATAGCTAACATGAAGAACTATTGGCAAGTGGTCATTTAGTGTGAAATATTCCTTTTGCAGATAGACCTCATGTAAGATGGGAATTATAATTATGATCAATGTTATGAATACCATTTCAATGAATGTATCTCTGAATTTCTAGGAAGAAACTATAACAAATATTGGGGAAAGTATTAGAAATTATAATCTAGGACCTGAAAAACAAAGAAAAATCAGCAACCTTAGCAAATGAGAAAAAATCAGAAATACTAGAACAATGAGAGATATTTGTAGCATTATTTATGATCAACATGAAGATATTAATGGAAAAAAGAAGATAAACACTTAATGAAAGGGGTATTAATAGAAACACAAAAGTACAAAAGGAACTACGAAATAATAAGGTCAAGGCTCTTAAATTCCATGGGGTTCGTCTATGTCATAGGATTTGCCAAATTCAAACCTTGATATTTGAAATTCACCGAATTTCAAGGAAAAAAATCAAATTCGTAGAGGTTCGGCAATGAAATTTGTTGGTTGAAGAATGAAATCCCTTTTTATTTCTTAGGAATGTATGTGAGGAAAGAAACAAAAGACTTTCATTTCATAAGAATGGAAAGCATTTTGGTTTCCTTAAATACATTGTTAGCATGAAGAACTATTGGCAAGTGGTCATTTAGTGTGAAATATTCCTTTTGCAAATAGACCTCATGTAATATGGGAGTTATAATTATGATAAATAACGTTTCATTGAATATATCTCTAAAGGTCTGGGAAGAAACTATAAAAATAATGGGGAAAGTATTGGAAATCATATATTATGACCTGTTGTAGTGGCTACAACCACCCTCCAAAATGTTTCGTTAGCCTATTTTGGAGCCTCCCTACTAACCTTCATAGTAGCTTGCCTTGATTTGTTAAGTCCTCAAGCTTCAGTGTATTTCTTGATCAAAGACAACCTGTTGATTGCTATTTCATATTTTTCCTTCACAAATTGCTCACCTGGACTTGGTCTAGCTATAGGCTGAGAAGCTTCCCCTTGAAAATTGTGCATTTCTGGAGGGCAAACAACCTTCCCTGCAGAAATTGTGCAATCCTCTCTGACAAGCTACTGGGCTTGAGGATTGCCCAATCATGCCAGCCAACCCTCCCAACAATATTTGCGCAAGTTTTCCTAGTACTAGGCTATTCAACCTAGGATTTGCACAAATCTAGGTTGCAGTCAGCTGCTCAGCCCAGAAATTATGCAAATCTCTTGGGTAGCCAACCCAGCTCCTAGCCCGAAATGCACATTTTTCTCCAACATTCAAGTCTCTTGCATGTGCAGCTAAGTCGACCGGTTCCCTCTGGGATTGAGAAAAACAGACTTGCATGCATGGGTTGTTTCTCCCAAGGCAGCATGCAAAGTCATCCCTTGTTTCAGGGATCTATGTCTAGCAGTTGGATGTTACATGCAAGGAACAATTCATAACCTCCCTCCAAGTGTCGCTTCCCCTAGATTTGTGGTATGTGCATCACAACCTCAATGTTATCAATACTCATCAACCGGAGGATGCAGATCTCATTCCTCACATCAACCTTGTAGCTCTGACATCCCACATAACATCTAGGAGCAGTTGGCACATTCAGCTCAGCTATTTTGGGGTAAGCTCACTTCCCATGCCTTGTGTTGCATTTCTGTCACTTTTTGTGTATTCTCTTGTGTGACTTTTGTTTTCTTGATTTATTTGAATAACTACTGTCATTTACATGTATTCTAGCTTGTCCTATCTCTATTCAATTTTCGTTGCTATCTCATTGTTGTCGCATGCATGAAACTGTTTTGCATGGACGTTCGCCCAACTGGCGAACTAACTCACCTGCATGCATGTTGATTTGTTTGCTGAATATTTCATTCATGTTTTGCATGCATTGTCAATAACTTCTTCTATCGCTTAGTGTCGCCACATTTATTGTCTTAGTTGCTTTTAGTTGCCCGTCGGCGTGTCGGGCCAACCTTGGCCCAGACTCTGCCTTCACCAAGGCTGCATTATGTAATTTGGGGAAGGAAGGCTCGCCTTCCTCTCCATACTTGCGCAATACTGCCCAACACTAGCCTTGAGGACTGTTTGGTACATTTTTGGAGGACAGTGGCTACCTGGCTTAAGAAATTGCATAAATTTTTCCTTGGGGCTAGCAATCCTTCCCAGCTGGAATTGTACAATGCGCAATCCCAGTATTTAGCAGCAAGACTGGACTGCGCATTGCATAGTTCCTGTAGCTAGTCAATTTTCTCAGTAGCCCAGGCTGTGCCTTGTGCAGTCTTGGCAGTCGGTCTCCAAACCTCCTAGCCAATATTGTGCAACCTCATGATCATTCACCCAAGTATGTTGCAAGTCAGTTCTCATGTTCATTCTAGTTTTCGACTGACAGATTGCTTGCCATTAGTGTGTTGAGATTGCAACAAGATGATGGAGCTTAGTGAAAAGAGTCGCCTTCACCAAGTGGGCCCACAGACAAATTATGGCACAAAGTCCATTTGTAGACTATGTCTATTTTTAGACATATGGATCATGTCTATGAGTTACAGGATGTTGTTTATGGATGATTGGTCAAGTTGGCAAAAATAGATGGACTTCTATTTTTAGACAACAACGGTGACACTGTCAAGTCTAATTATAGAGAAGTCAAATATTATTAGCTTATAATAATATTTAGAATATAAACTTTATCTTATTCTCTTGGAGCACTTTAGTTTGAGCTACAGATTTGGCACATGCAGCTGTCAGAAGGAAACACGTTTTCATTGTGGGTCAGTTGAGTTTTTGCATGCATGACTTCAGTTAGAACTCAATCAGTTGAGTTTGGTGGAGTTGATTGTGGAGTTGATGGAGTTGTGTTCAGTTTGACTTGGTTAAACTAGTTGTAATTAGTCTAACTGCAAATAGACTAATGA
>APFE030527623.1:0-22014 GCA_000404065.3 Pinus taeda
AAAGCTCAAAATACATCAAAAAAATGACTTTCTGCCCACTTTTTGAGTTGCAGAAAGTGACCTTGGGAGAAATGGTTTTTGAGGGGGCAAAACAACTCCAAATTCAGAAATTCCACTTGGGATGGAAAGTAGACAGGCCAAGCTTTCCAATGAGCTATCTTGCACTTGATTTCGACCAGTGGAACCCACTCAAAAGATGCTGCAAAGGGGCGCGGACACGAGAGACAGGGGGCGCGGACACGAGAGAAAACTTTGCCAGAAATGACTTTTTGGGTCAAAAAACACTGTTTTGACTATGGTTGATTATTTTTACTTGTAGATGATGGGCAAATGTAATATTTTCATGGCACTTTGATGGATTTTACCTCTCTTTACTCTTCTAGAAGCTTCCTTGATGTAAAAAGTAAAAAATTAATGCATGAATCAGTTAGCTAACTTTTAGAGGCAAGTTGTTGAGCTGGCCTATTATCTAGTGATTGATTTAGAATTTGTTGTAACAGCTCCTAGGAGGCTGAGCTCGACCCCTAGAGGTGGGGAAAGAGGTTTGAACTTCTATATTATGCCCTCTCTTTCTCATTTTGTGGGTTGGACTCTAGAGGGAGAAGTGCTATTTTATTATTGACTTGTATTTTCTGCAATTTGAGGAAAAGGAAGGCCAGGGTTTTGCAGACTTCATTGTGGATTCTTGTGGATTATTATGTTGATGGTGTGCTTCCTACTGTTATTGTAAGTGTGTTTATGTGTTCCATTCCTTAATCTCTTGCTGCTAGTTAAACAAAAGAAGTGATAAAGTTTGAATTCATGCATGCCATGCTCAGCTTTCAATTTTGTTTAAATTTTATGTTTTCCACCGTCTAGAGAGGATTCAAATTCATTGTTTGCCCTCTTTAGCTTTTCTCCTTTCCTTCTTGATCATCTTTTTCAAACTAAAGGCATCAGCATAGATTCCTACCTTGCCCCAAGGAATCACCTGCAAAAACTGAGCTCAATCCCCGCACCCTGAATTGCACTCCCTCCAATTGCCACCAAAAACCCAAAAATCTTTAAATCAACCCCCCTTATCAATTTACTATCCTAATATCTTTGATCCTAATTGGTCAGCTTTTCATATTGAAAGATCTACCGAATCTGACCCGAGAGAGCCTTCTCATACCTCGTAGGGCTAGCTACGAGGTGAAATGGTTTGATGTAGCCTTGAGAGTTTGTCTATCTCAGCCTAGGTAAATTCCAAGCGCTAACAGTTCCATTTCCCGGATTTTATGCTTGTATTTGTCTTGTTCTTTGCATGTGTAGGTGTCTATTCACGGGGATCGTGAGGATTGTGACCAGCTGAAGAAAAAGAACGGAAGCGACGACCCTTCTACGAATATAAGCGTTGGATTCGAGGTAGGCTCTCATCATGGGCCTTTATTTTGCAATTAGGAACCTGCGTGTTAGCGTTGTTTGATTATTGCTAGACCTCAGTTAGGCTAGTGGGATCGCCTTTGTCCGTAGAGGGGATTTACCTACACAACATTGAGGAAATGGTAATGAAAGTTGTGGACTTTGATTTGGAAGTTGTGGAGTTTGTTGAAAAGATGGAGGAAATTGATAAAATTGAGCAAATCTCCCATAAGGATTTTGCATACCTTGTACCCATGATTGATATGGATTTTGAGGTTGGGGCCAAGGTTGTTGCCAAGGATTCCAATTTGGTGGGGGTTGAAAATTCATAGGGTTGTTGAACCCTTGAGTTTGTTGCCCCTGCCAAGGTCTTCTTGCAACGAAAAAGAGAGATTCTATTGAATTTGGATCTTCTTGAAAGACAACTTTGAGTTCAGGAATTGAAGGACAATCCTTGGTCTCATGATTCTCTGAGCAAATCATACATGTTTCTACAATTTTTGCATCCAAGGGGTATTCACTTAGAGCATGTTTCTTCCTACATTTCGGACAAAAGATGGCTAGAGCATCAATTTCTGCTTTCTGCTTGTTTTTAATTTTAAGGGTATCTAGTTGTTCACTAAGGCTCCTCGAGATATCAGTTTTGAATTCATCAAGCATATTGCTAATTTCTACCCTACTTACTGACCCAGTTGTAGATTTGTTTTCCCTGATGAGAGAAGGATATCTAGGCCCTTTTCCTGTCTTAAATTTTCCTCTCGAGAGATGGACACATAGTTCTGCTATGTCATGAAGTGGAAGTTGAGAAATGTCTCCTTTCCCCGTCATGTTTAAAATATCTATCCATTCATCTCTGATGGCCTTCAATAAAAGGGATTTCAATGTTTCCTCATCTAAGTTGCTCATCTTTGCTCTCTTTAAGTTGTATTGAAATCTTTCAAGTAAATCCTCCAAGTTTTCATCTTCTTTTTGCATCATTTTGAATACCTCATCCTTGTGATTGGTGGGCATGCAATAGTCCAGGTATCTATCCAAAAATGTTTGTTTCATATCATTCCAAGTCCTAATATATTGGGTGACTAATCCCATGAACCATTTCAAAGCGGCTTCCTTCAATGTTGAAGGAAACAGTTTGAGTTTTTGAGAGTCTTCCATATAATCATAGGTTCAGGCACATGACTTCAAACTCAAACAGAAATGTTACAGGATCCTCACTTCGCAATCCATAAAAGTTGGGGAGGATAGATGGTGAGATGTTTTTCATCGTTGTATAAGTTTCCTCATCAACTAGGGAATCCAAACGAGTTGTATCCTTCCCTATTTCTTCCATTATTACCTCCACCTCTACCATTGTTGCCTCCATTATTTCCTCCTCCCCTACCTCTACCTCTACCTCTAAATCCATCTACTACTTCCTCTGTCATGATAGTTTCTTTAGAGTCCTCAGTGTCCTCTGGTTCTTCTATCAAGGGAGGATGAGAGGAAGCTTCTTCCTTTTCTTCTTCAGGTGATTCTACTTCTTTAATTACAATATGCTCTCCTGTAGAAGTAAAGAAAGGGTCTTATTCTAAATGATATTTGGTAGATAGTGTAGGAGAATCCTCTAATTCAGTTGTTTCTCCTAGAATTCCAGGTATCTTAAGGCTAGGAGTAGATGGTGGTGAATCTTTTCTATGCCTTGAAGAAGATGGAGTTGTGAAAATCGAACTGTTGGCTCTAGCTATAAACCTTCCCCTAGAATCTCTTGCTCTATGCATGTCATTTTTTATTTTTAAGTTGGGCTAATAATTCTCTTTCTGATCTTCCAGGTCACACTAGGTGCAAGAAGAGAGCATACTTAAGAAATTATTGAGCCAATAACTCTCTTTTCTGATCCTCCAGATCACACTAGGTGCAAGAGGAGAGCATACTTCAATAAGTTATCAATTTTTCCCATCTTTTTATTGTTTTTTTTTTTAAGAAATTGGCTACCTAGTTACACTTCCTCGGCAATGGCGCCAAAATGTTTGGTCAATTTAGTGTGTCCTAAATTGCTGCATTTAATTGTCAATCCAGGATTCGTAAGCTGACGAAGTGCAGCGCACTATATGTGCAAGATAACCTATCTCTTACTTTTTGTTGTTTTTGGTTTTTTTATGTGTTATGGGGGTTTTTATCTTGGTCGGTTTCCTAATGTGTGAAGAAAATTCTAAAAGATAAGTATGGATATAAATGTTCAAGGCAATGATGTCCTTTATATTGATTCCCAAACTTCAGAAATATGCAATGACAAAATTAACTCCTAAAAAAAAAAAAAAATGAAAATGTACCACTATTCTAATCAAACAAACAGTGAGCTATTGATCATGAAACCCAGTATCCTTGTTGCTGTCTAAATACAAAAGAAACTGTACTCAACAAATCCAAAAATTGCAAACAAAGTAAAGCTAGAATCAAATTACATCAGTTCATCCTTTGACCCCTCGCCATTAGTCTCGCTATGGCTTTCGGAGGTAATCATAAACAACTTGACCAATCCGATATCTAATTTGTAGGAAAATAAACTAATATCAAATTACACACTCATACTTCAATCCCTCGCCATTAGTCCCGCTATGGCTTTCGGAGGTAACTGAAAATGACATGAGCAATTCCATAACTAACTTGCAGAACAAAAACTAATATCAAACTACACATTTCATACGTCAATCCCTCAGGAGGTAACTGATAATGACATGAGTAATTTAATATCTAATCTAGCAAATATACAAAATTGAAATAAATAAAACAGTGCTGGGATTGAAAACTAAGAAAAATAAATCATCAGAAGGACAAGAATAATTCCATGTCATTAGTCATTGTGAAAGCTATGTGCAAATGCCTAGGCTGCCTAATCTGGAACAAAGACACTGATCAGTTAACAGCAGTATAAAGCATGAAAATTTATGGACAGAAGTAAAACGTGAAGACCATAAGCAATGCAATATATATACATGAATGATTATGGCATAAGGAACGTAAGGCAATAAAGCATGAAACTATACAGCAATGAACGAAACCTCAGCTTGTGTAGGGGCCCTCTGCATAGTCCTCGGGCAACAACTATTAACCATGAATTGAGCTTATAAACAGAGTCTTCTCATGTATTCAAAATGTAGTCATAACACAGAAATAAAGTCACTGCACAGTGGGCTTGTTAACAGTCAAAATTACATTACAAGGACTAGCTAATATGCATATGATAACGCATTATTTATAACAGAGGATGTCATAACTAATTTCCTATAATCTGCGCTGATAAAAGACACATGAACAACCACGTCTAGGAATCTAGTGTTATGGCTGCCGTGAAGATTAAATCTTTGGGGGGTGGCTGTTGGATTCGGCTCATGGAGCAGTCCACAGGTGTTGATATGTCTCCTGAGATTGAGGAATGACCACGCAAATCTTCACGTTGTGAAAAACAGAGTTTTATCACCATAGGACTCTTAGGTTGACCACCGCTTTGCCCCCCGTTGACTATGGCCTCTTTTGATGAATTCGACTGAGCCAATAGGACTCAGTCCATGTCCACGTTGTTTTAAACTTGCCCATGTGGCTCGATTTGCCTGAAGAAACCTGCAATATAGAATTTGACAAAACAACTGCGGAAAGTTGGGCTGGCTGTAGAAAGTGACAAGATTCCGCAGCTCATAAAAAAAAAAAATCTAGTTCAAATAGCAACACAAACACATAGTCAAGAAACCACTTTAAATGCTCTTTTTTAGATAATATGCAATGATACTGATGACTTAGGAGGTTCATATGAATGGAAAGAAGCTAGAAAAAGGTGTAGGAAAGGTGCAAGTTTGGGACTCAACACAATCTTCAGGAATTTGAGCCCTCAACTTGTGTGCATGCATGTGAAATTTAATGAGATGTAGAAAAACACCATCTCCTTTCTCGTCTTTGAACTTCAGAAAATAAGTCTTCCAATCTGACCAAGGCATGCGGTTCGAAAAACCTGGAATGTGATCTTGTTTTAAAGGAGAATGGCTATTGGATATAGAACTCATCTTGATTTCTGGATCCTGCTGCCAGTGGAGTCTTTGGATCAAGTTGGAGTCTCCGGGTGAATGATTCAGCCTTCATACGTGTCTGACCATTGTCCACCATCAGCAAATCAGATCTAAACTTTGATGATATTTCATGGGGAATATGAAATTGTTCGCTCCCCAATATGGTCGCCAAAAATGTTAGCACTCATTAGTGTCCCAAGGCTGAGAAAGGAGACCGACAAGGGTAAACTCAAAACCAATCGTTAGATTTGGTAGTTATCCCTACCAAATCATAGAGTGCTCTCTCAAGAATCTCACAGCCAATAAAATGACTGGGAAGGAAAATAGATCTTAAGCTAGATATTCAGCTCAATAGGGTTTGAATTTAGGGTTTGTTGGACCAGGGTCATAGGTCTGGGAACTAGGTCAGGGTTTCTAAAGATCAGTTGCAGAGATACAATGGGGAAAGGTAGGTATGATTAGTGACATATTGGAGTTTTCATTGTGGTATAGGGTTTAAATAGGGAAGGATCAACATAAGCATAAACTTATGAATTCATTTATTAGAGGAAATTAAACATAAACATGAAAATCTCATCAAAACAGAGCATGAACATATGAATTCTGCTTGAAGACTACTTAGATGATCACATGAAAACATTAATATGGAATTAATGAGACATAACATTCATACTGATGATAAAACAAAGAATAAACATTGTCACAAAATCATACCACATGAATCCCAAGATAATAGCTACAAATTGCTTGTATTACTCCTGCAAAAATGATGGTGTACACTAGCTTCAACGCCTTTGACTCACAAGCATCCAACCCTTGATTTCAGTTGAAACCAACTACATATAGATGAAAAACTACTTTCCCCCTCTCAGGGTTCAAATCCATCATCATAAGAACTGTTTACATCAAAACCTCTAACCATACCTAAAACTAGGGAGACCCTGTTTAGACTTAATTGACTTAGTTGACTTTAAAAGCATTAATTCCAATGGATTTGACCTGAAATTACTCTTACCATAAATATGCCACTTAATTACATCATTTAAACTCATTATAAGACAAATTACATTGACAAAACTTGACTTTGACCAAGCAAAACTCGAAAATTTTCTTTCCCACAGAAGCACATCGAACTTTGGAGGGTGTTTGGCGGCCTTCCTGGATGAGTTAGCTGTTGAAAATGGTATGGTTGGAAGTATGGATAATTATAATTCCCATCTGCTTGGAATCTATGCCACACAATAATAACTAAAGCAGGCAATTAAATTGGAGAATTTTTCTGAAATAGGCCTCCAAACAAGTTTGATTATATACCAATACGTGAAACTTGTATAGCAACTGAAGGAGGTTATTATGATTTGGTCTGTCCTTAATCAAACACTCCTTTTTTTTTTTTCCAAAATACATCTTCATTTGGTGAGAAAACTCTTTTGAAGATGATGACCAAAAATAGAGTCAAAAGTGCAGCGACCCTCTTGTAGCAACTTGTATTTTGGGCATATCTCCCAAATAATAAAGTGTATTCCAAAAATGAGAAAGTTTATTTTTATTAGGTATGATATGAATAAAAGAAACCTCCCATTTTCAAAAATATTTTCCCATTTGTTCAGAATCCAAGCTTGAAGTTGGTGCAGCAACTAGTTGGTCCATTTCTCTAGGATAGAAACACAAAGCTAAAGGCAGAGAAACTTGGGGAGAGGGAATGAAGGGGAAGGGGGATAGTATAATTTATGAAGAAATTATGTGGAGTAGGGGAATTTTTTAGGTAGACAATGAAATCGGAATTCTTCAATTTGATTGAGGGAAAGGGGGTGAAAGAGGGAAAACACAGTGATAACCCAAAAACGCAACAAAAGCGTAGCGTGAGCTAGGGTTTTTGGGGGAAATTGATGGAATGAAAGAAATAAGCGTGGAAAATGATTGGGGAAGGTTTTATAGGTGTATACAAGGGTAATGGAGCAGAAAAACTAGGGAAATTATCTATGACATAAAGAAAAAACCAATGAAAGCTAAAAGCACAACGAAACCCTAGGAGAGGGATTTCAATTCATTTTTTGTGAGGAATTTCTGCATGAAAGAGATGGTGAAAGGCTTACTTACTTGATTAGGACTCTCTGAAACTTGTAGAATGATGAATGAACCCTGTTGTTTTTCTCTTTATCCTCCAAACCCAAAAACGTAGCGTGCTTCCAATAAGTGCAACGTGCTTGATGGCAAAGGTTTGGTGATGAAAAAATCTTGGTTCTGATGGTTGAGATGAAGCAAAATGGTGGAGAAGTGTTCTTGAAGGATGGAATGAAGCGTTTTAATGTTTCGATGGTCCTTTTATTGCTTGAAATTTTATTTTTTGCTTTGGTGATGGTGTGACATCACATTTCGTTTTGAGAAATGACATGATGAGGTAGTGTACTGCATCTTATAACTTTATTTGGAAAGATTATATCTCCATGTGGGTTGAATGTACCTTAGATACTCTTGATGAAATCATATCCCTAATTACTAACTCCCATGATGATTACTATGGAAATGACATGACTTCTATATTACAATTTGATCATATGACCTAATGATGACACCAAATGAATATCTAAACCATGATTTGGACTTGTAAAAATTTGCAGTATGCATGATAATGATATGATGGCTAGAATGATGACCAAGGCACTCTTTGATGACCTATTCCAAGGAATTATGACATGACCATAATGGCAATTTATGACCTTGAATATGGAGGGAGTAGTAATGACCTAAACACTGACCAATGATCATTTGACAATCAGGACATGTAAAATTTTATTTGAAAATATAAAAATTTGACCTAAGACCCTATCAACCACATGGAAAGAGTACATTTGATCACTGATAACTCATAGACACTAACACAGAGAAGGTAGAGGAATGATTTCCTCACATCATTCAGTGTAGATTTTGGGGAAAAAAGGCTCATAAAATGGGAATTGTGATCCTGATTAGATAATTATATAAGTTTTCAACCATCTTGATGAATTTGGAGCAGAAAATTTGAAGGAATCAACTTACAGGAACAATTTTATTCGAAAACCCCAGTTTGGAGAATTGGGTTTTGAAACTGTTAGGGGCTAGTTTTAGCCTTACATTATGTTTTTTTGGGTGTAAATATTTTCAACTTCACCATTGGACTCGAGGATATTGTTCTACACTCAAATACTATTTCTATGGTTCAATAATTGCATCAATTAGAGCTTCGATGCAAAAGTTATGCCCTTCAAAAGTTGACCTATCGTGATTGACCACCATAATTCAATAGAATGCTACATCAACCACAATTACTCATGAAATAGGGGCTATCCACATGGGCACTATGAAGAAGACTCGACAAGGGTTAAAGTTGTAACTCTATTAATATTTGGACTCAAACTTGATCCCTAGTTGGCTATGAGTTTGTGTTATAACTAGGCCATGGGTAGGAAAAGGTGTTCATTTCTATTTCAATGCATTTTGTTTCATAGTAAAGTAGAGTAGATAAGAGTGGGTAAAGAGAGAGTAGAACAGAGGGGGTTTGTATTATGTAGCATCCCATGGGCCATAGGTCTTAGGTAACTCTATGGAGAGTGCCTTCTCTTTTATATTTGCATAATTTTCCATTCCATACAAAAGAGATCAGAGAAACCTCAAATTTCATATTTATTTTCATCCAAAAGGGTTTTTAGAGCATATATTTATGTTTATTTTGATTGTTGTGTGTTTGTCTTTCACTATTCTCTATTATTCACATTTTACCTATTGCATACATAAACAAAAAAATAATAAATAAAAGATCTAAAATCTAAAGGACTTAACCCTTCATAATATACAATTCAGTTTATTTTAATAGACGTGTTACGAAAATCTATTCAATGGAATATCCACAACATTTTACATATTAGTCATATCCTTCTCTTCCTGGTGGTGAAGGCTATTTAGATTCACCTCCTTCTACATTGATGTGTTGACAATCTTCTTGTGCACAACAAAGTGCTTTCCACTTGATTGCTTAAATTTGTGGCAATAAGGTTCTTTTTCTTGTCATCCTTCTTTTGGTTCATATTTGAATGCCATTTCCAACACTCTCCCTTGTATGGTCTTTTGACCATGAGAGAATTTTGTATGCTTTCTATGATCAACCACTCAAATATCAATATGCAAGTGAGATAATAAGACTAATATGGATTGCTTTATGCTTGAATTTTGGATGAATTAATTTAGAGAATTTACATATATATTTACAATATAAACAAGTTGATTTATAATTGTATACAAGATTAAATAAACCACACAAAATGCAAATGGAAATACAAAAATAGGTATGAAATATACACTGTAAAAGATATAACAATAATCTGAAAATGATGTACAATATTAATGTAAACCCCACTAAATAGTGTTATAGAAATCAACAAATTCCACAAATATTGTTAATAACATATAGCAAAATTTAACAATAGCTAAAATAAACCTGCAATGACAAATTACTATTAAAAACCAGAGAATGTATGCACAAAATGAGTGGTAGAAAAAACTGAACTGGATTATAAATATGTGCCTATGACAATCTTTAAAAGCATGTTTTTGCAAAAACCCTTGGTCAAACTTTATTCTAAATGCTAACAATCTCAATGAATCATATGTAAACATTTTGTGAAGCACAAATATGCAAAACAACCTTGACAAATCCTCTTGACAACCTCATATAATTAAATTCACTTGGTTTCTTTGCAGAATAAAGGGTTATTAGCACTATCTATTAAAGTTAGACCTTCGATCAAGAATTTTTTTATTACAGAAAATCAAGTTTAACTTAAAAAGATGAAGAATAATTGAATGGATTTGCTTTTCAGTCCCTGTCTCCCCTTGGAAAAAAGTCTGCTACCACCAATAGATTAACTTCTTTAACTTACAAAAAGCAAATCATAAGGAAAAATGACAACTATTAATGTTGGTGCATACCTCTCCTCACACTGTAATCCGCCTTCCCTTCAAAGACTACTTCCCTTTTTATAAGGCTCTGATGCAGTTGGGAAGTTCAATTTCTTGAGGGATTTGTTATTTTTTAATTTTTAATCATATTCAATTCATGTTATGGGAATGGAGTGTTCTAAAGCACTAAGTTAAATTATATTTAATTATTATTATAGTGTTTTCGATAGGTGGGACCCCATCAATATTAAATGGTTCATTTATCTTTATTTTCTAACTTATAATGTTCCCTTAATAAATAAATAATCTGGAATAAAATGTTTTGGAAAGTAACATATTCATTCTACCCACATCATGCATATCGTAAAACATATATATGAACCATGAACCATGTCCTACATAATGTTGAACAATAAAAACATGTGCCTTGTATCTTCCATCTTTTCCATCATAATGCATGCATCATAGTCCACTACCATATAAAAATTAGGTATCACATAACTCTTGTACCTCCCAAAAGCATGCATGCCATAACCTATAATAAAAATCAGCATGTGTCATATAATCACTCAATGACACATATCAATATATATATATCAGAAATAGCACATCATATGTTATGAAAAATGCACAAAATATATTGTTGTAGATTAAGACTTTTGGTAAACTGTGCGTTATCATTGTCTTTTCAAAATAGATATGCTATCATCAAAACCCTGCAAAAAAAATTGTAAAATGTGCCTAGAAAACTAAAAATACAATGCTCTCTTGTTCATGCAATGATGGTAAAATATAAACTAAACTAAAAAATCTCTATAAACATCATAAAAAAATGGCATTCCTAATCCATCCAACAACCATAAAAAACAATATTTGTTGTGTGAAGCAGTTTTCCTCTTCCCGCAACTTCCTACCAATTGTTCCTTCTGTGAATGGTAATTGTGTTGAGCACAAGAAGTAACTAAGTGCAAGGACCCATGGGAGGAATTAGATGTAGTACCTTATACTTTTTGCTTCTCTTGGATCACTATAGGATATGGGATTTTTTTTTCATGTATGATAGGGCAAGCACGAGAAGCCATTAATTTAAGATGGTGTTAAGATTATGCTAATGGAGGAGGAGGAGATGTTGGAAATGAGGCAACAAGTCGTCCCTACATAGGTTGCTAATGAGAGTAAACAATTTCTTGTTAATCATCATCGACAGAGACAACAATCTAGCCTATTGATTAAATTATTATTATTCAGATTCAGAATCAAAATGAAAGGAAATTTCCATCCTCTTGTTTCCTCCATTTTATGGGTCCCTTCCTCTATTATTCACACCTCGGTTGTGCCTACCTCTGCTAAAAAACCCTAAATTCCTTGGAACGTATCTCTGAAAATATAGAGAGACAAGGTCAGAAATTTGGACCCGAGGTTTAAAGAGATTTCATCTCAAATGGGTTTTTTTTAGCTTCTGAAACATTGCGGAAAAAATGTTATAGCGAAAATGCCACGATGACTTGTTTGGAGCAACGAAACCCTAGAATCCAAAGCTCTGATACCAAATGTTATGCAACCAGATCACAAAATAGAAGAATAGATAGATCAACGCCTTCAAAATCAGCCTCTTCGAGGGGAAACCTCGTTTACATTACACAAATGAACAATTCTTGGATGATACAAATGAAAAAACCTCTTTTCTATATATAGGAGTCTAAGGGGTCACAATATAATCAAAGATGACATAACAATAATAATATAAGGGCACAACAATAACAACAGTGGGCTTCTATGGGGCACAATAATAAAGATATGGGGACAATAGGGGCACAACAATAAAAATAAGGGCTACAATGACAATAGTAATGGTGGAATCACTAGTATTATAGGGACCTAACAAAGCATAAACATACAACAACTTCACAATCAAGTGTTGAAAAGGGCTTCTCTCATAAGAACATTGACAAAAGATTGAAAAGACTTTCTCTACTAAAGTAACAACTGCTACAAATGAAACTGGAAGGCTAGAAAACCTCCAAGTAGGCTCTTTCCATGCTCAAATATGCCTCCATTTGGGCTTAATACTCTCTTTGTCTTTACCACTAAAGGACTTAACTCTGCAAAAAAATCCATCATATAGCGCTCAAATTAGAAATTTGACGCTACCATTGATTTCATGACACTCAAAAACCCCTATCTAGGCTCTTCTTGAGCTCAAAAAGGTTAAAATTTCACATGATATGCCTCTTGGAACCAAGCTCTCCTATATGTCTTGCAAATTGGAAAAACCTGCTTCTACAAATTCCACCTTTACACAGTCTGTCAAGAAATAATTTCACCTGGAAATGACGAGATTCCTGTCAAAAAAGGGGCAATTTTTTCGCCTCCTTAACCGCGCCAATAACTCTTAAGCATTGAAAGTTTAACCTTAGCGTTGTCATATGGTCCATTTGGCTGCGGGTTGGGGCTAACCGCCCACCCCCACTGGCTAATCCCTCCACTCCGGTTGGCATGGTCATGTGCGTGTCAATATGGATGAGGGATGGGGCTAACTACCCACCCTCGCTGGCTTGGCCCTCGTCTGTGTATGTCGTTGGTCACGTGGGTAACACATGAAACCTAGGGCCAAGGCCTATCCGCCCCACCCCACTCCCTTTTATAGCGAGTCATGTGGTGAGTGCAAAACCAGGTGTTGGGGCTTCCTGCCCACCCCTCTCCACTTCTCCTATGGACATATGGTGCCAGCGTGACTAGGGGCTAGGGCTCACTGCTTAGCCCCTCCCCCCAAATGCACTGACAACACCATTTTAAATATAAATGATGACCCATAGTTAATAAGAACCAACGCGGTGTTCCAATGGTAAGTTAGTTGGTTGTTGTGTTAGAGGTATAAGGGTTGAACCCTGCCAATGCCATTAGGCCTGTCATAAAAAAAATTTCCAACCACGAAGGGCCACATGGTGCCTTATAATTGGCCCAAATCGCAACCAAACCAACCAACGAAATTGTGTCATCCCAACCTATACGATGATACCATGTGTCAGCATAGCATTGGCTAGTTTGACACTCTACCATGCACAGTCAATTGATGATGTCACTTTTACGGACTGCCTAGTCAGTAGCCCATTCAACCCTGTTGCTTGACGTTTTAGTTATCTGGCCAAAACTTCAGAACATCATAACTTATTCATACGATGTCAGATTGAGATGATTCAAGAGGAGTTGGAATCAGTACGCCGAACACTACGATTTGATGTCGATTTTGGGATATTCTAGACACTTTCATTTTTGAGCCTATTTGTTTATCTCTGAATAAAAAAAAATGGTACAATCTAGTAAGAAGAACACATCCAAGGATTGAAGCGAGTTATTCTCAAGGTATATAAGTATAGGAGGCAACACATCAACTCCTCAAGCAAAGTGTTCAGCTCCCCAGAAAAGGATCAAGCATGATTCAACAGGAGAAAGTAGAAGGAAATGGCAGGTTTATCCTTTGAATAAGGGAGTTATCCAAGATAAATAGGAAAGGAGAGAACTAGAGGCAAAGATGCAACAAGAAGAAGACGAGAAGAGGAATTAGGAAGAGTTGCTCAGGAAGTAGCAAGAAGAAGAAGAGGAGAGAAGGAGAGTTGAAGAAGAACAACAAAGGCAGTCATACAAGGAGGAAGCAACACATTGGCTGGAGGAAGAACAACTGACTCATGAAATAGAGGAAAATTTGGAGGAAGATGATACCATGCAAACCAAATATGACAAACTTGGTTCTCTGACATAACCTCCTTTTATGGGTGATCCTCTCCCATTTGAGGAAATGGGAATCACACCTCCACCTGAGGACAAATTCATGGACATGTGCAATGTCATGTTTGATCAACTAAAGAAGAGGATGGAGAAGAAAAGGAGTAGATACTCCCTAATGATCCTCATAATTCAGTTTCAATGTCCACAAAAAATGTGATAATTTCTAATACTAGGAGAAATCCCAGGGTAATCATGGCAGCCAATGTTGCTTTTGCTACAACACCATAGGACAACTCAGAGTATTTGTTGAATGAGAATGCGAGACTAAGAAAAGAGTTGGTTGTAGTGAAGTAACAAGTGGAACTTCTAGTTGTGGAAAATAAATGTCTATCTTCTCACATATTCAGCGCGACATAATGGCAATCAAGCATACAAGAGGAATTGGGTATAATGGAGGACAAAATGGCACAATTGTATGATGAGATGATACTTATACAACATGTGGTGGTGCCCCTTATTGGAATTTAGAAGAAAGCACAAGAAGTAATAAAGCTCTTGAAAGTGGCATACATAGTTTTTTATCAACACCAGGAATGGGATGCCAAATATCCAAATGTTCTACAACATCTAGTTAGAAAGGATAGGATTGTCATTGAGATAGATAGAGTACAACTGAGACTCCATCATCAAAACTACATCTTCCTAGGAGAACAATCGACTAACACTATTGCCGC
Organism: Pinus taeda; assembly: GCA_000404065.3. Taxonomy (NCBI): domain Eukaryota; kingdom Viridiplantae; phylum Streptophyta; class Pinopsida; order Pinales; family Pinaceae; genus Pinus; species Pinus taeda. The sequence continues at coordinate 14,816 of APFE030527623.1, forward strand.
TTATGGACGACTGCACAACAGGTTCGTATCTCTAATGCAAAAACACGGGGTGCCTTAAGTAGGATCCTTGATAAAATAAGAGGTAGGGAAATCATTATTTAGCAAATCAAACAATACATAGAACAAATCAAGCAAGCATCAGAATGAGATGGCATGGAGATCACCAAAGACAATATTCTACAATATGCCATTGTACGAGTTAAGACCCGCATGAAATTGTCATGGCTATGGAATAGTGTCCAATAAAGATCCAAGAGCATTTTGATAGAAGCACTAGAGGTGAAGATTGGTATGCAATGAACTTTCTGGTTCAGATCAAATTCATCTCTCTGGATTTCAGAGCATGGAAAACATACATCACCAATGAGCTCCATGAGGAAGCAAATGACTTGTCAATTTGATAATATTTTGTGCTATTAGCATTTTTGTCTCATATAGCCACCATATTATATGTAATTTGTCTTTTGTAATAAGTTGTTTGTAATGGAGTCCAAGAGACACATGTGGAATGTGAAAATCCATATATGGAATGTAAAAGGTCATGTATAGAATATGAAAAGTTAGATAGAAGCCCATAGGTCATAGAAGTTGAACAATCATGAGGATACTCAAAAGTCATTGTCATTTGTTATAAATATCTCCTCATTACTCAAGAAAAGGGCTTGGATTCTTGGATTCTTGCATTGGCTTCTCCTATAGTCCATAGGAGATAGAACATTATGTTGTGGCTTCATGTTCCTTTACTGGATCTAGTGTTTCATCTATGTAACAATGTACATGGGATCTTACATTTATAATTTCAATCTCTATGAGCCAACACTTCTTCATGCATGTATCATGGAATCTGTAGTAAGACTATTCTTGTCATGTTTGTGGTACATGTTGGATTAATTACATACTTATACTAATGAACTATTTCGTTTCTTAGATCTGGATATTGTTGAATGAGTGTTGTTATGCTTTCATGATTGTTGTTTATTGTGTGAACTAATTTACAGGTAATCAACAAGCCTTTCTCTTCACTCCCGGGTTTCCCTTAGGATAATACTATTACTTCTCTAACCAGAGACTCATTTACCTTTACCGGCTATGGAAGTTCCATGTGCACCTTACATTTGGTGCCACATAAAGCTTATGCACTTGCTGCCCCAAAGAGGTGTTTGTGATCTCTTATGTATATGTTTTAATCAAGGGACATCTTTGAAACCTTTGCTATTGTGGTCAGACCATATAGTCAGATGGAACTCCTACACTAAATAGTGTGAGGTCTAATTGAGACCTCACATTGGGTAGATCCCCTTACATGTTGGCGATATCCAACACCGTCAATAATATTGTATTTTGTTATGTGTTTTGTTGTACTTGTGTATTTGTTATAGACATATTTGGGAACATCAACCCCAAACTTATATGTTTACAAACTAGGGCTTATCAACCCCTAAAAGATTTATTTCATACCCTAAAAGAACATGGTCATCTAATTACATCATTCCCTAAAAGTTCCACCTGAGAAACCATCTAGAAATGGCCTAAACTGAACCATATTGACTACTCCACTGGCAAAGTGCGATGCGTACTGAGTGTTACACTGCCAGGGTGCAATGCATACTGTTTGGGCCTTCTATAGGGTGCGATGGGCAAGAATGGACAAATGTCCAAGATAGTTTGCTAGGTGGTTGCTCATGGAATCGTATAGAAACTTCTCCTATGCCTCTTGCCTCTCTGAATTTGCCCAGGGATGAGTAAGAGATCCAAGAAATCTCCAAGTGGAACCAATTGTAACAAGTGGAATGACACTAATCAAAACCCCATGGATGACTCACACCCTTGCACACATCTATAAATGGGTCCCTCATCTAAGAGATCTAGAGGTTGGAATATTGTGAATTGCAAGGAAGTGATGATAGTTTGTAATTGAAGAAAGAGCATTGTATTGTTGGTGTGATCTTGCTATTTCATGAGGTGAAGAGGGATTGAAGTTGGGAGGATGATGCTGGATTAGACAACTAGGTTGTAATTCTCCCTTCTATTAATAAAGCTCTTCAAGTTTTCTTCCATATGATTGTGCAATTGTGAATGTTATCATTTGTTCATTATATATCTGATTCGGTAATGTTTATGTTGTAATAGATCATGATGCTTTGACGGTTCTTTGTTGTTGTACTTGTGCAGGTACTCTCCAAGCAGGTTAAGTACGAGGAGGAGTTGCAAGCTCTGTCAAGGGGGAGAGAGATCAAGCAGGGGATTAAGCGGAAGCTCCAGGTTGGTTCCATTATCTTTCTCTTATCTATTACACATAGAATAAATCGTTGAATTGCTTTAAACTGTTGTTTCTAGGGTAGCTATCAAACCTAGAGGGCTAGTTGTTTGAAAAGACACTAGTTTTCCCATAAACAAATTGGCGACTCTGCTGGGGAATGAATATATGTTTGTTTGTTGTTATTGTTTGTTTTATAAACTGTAGACAAAGCCAGAAATAAGCCAGGTAGCCTTCGAGCTGCACTTGCTCTGCAATTGCATAGTGTTAGCACCTAAATCCGCCTTAGGCTGAAGGAAGGCAAAATTCAGGGTAACCATAAACCACGCTCAGTCTGGTAGTTAGCCCTACCAGGAGAGGGCTCTCTTCGAGTCACACTCAGTGGATAGATAGATGAAATGGCCTGAGATGACTTACAGTGAAATATTTATCTTAGGCTAGTAAGTGAATATGGATACAAGAAATGATTTTTATGAATGGCTGTGTTTTTGGGATGGTATGGGACCAATGGACCTCAAATGAACAAATAATTTAATACAAAGGCACAGATTACTTCGTGAGGCAAGATAGGTGGAGAGTCCAACAATTTAGTTTGAAGCAACGTGGAATGGAGAGATTGCTTAGGAGGGTGAAAAGGGCATGGACAACATGAATCCTTTTCAACAAAAGAATGAACACTGAACATGAAATTTTCCCACAGGCAGAGAAATAAAATTGAATTCTACCTTATCCAACTTAGAAAATTTCATTGGAAATGAATATGAAATGAACTATGAAACATAACAAGATACATATGAAACATAAGAGACACATTTGCTACACTCACAACCACATGAATGTCATGAAACAGAGGCGCTGCCTTTCATTAATCCTCTATAAAAAATATACAATGAAGAAACAAAGTTTCTTTCCCACAGTCTCCCAGAAGTTACAAGCCAACCAACCCTTTGCAAATAGTTTGCATAAAATATATAGAATGTGCCATGAGGAGATAGAACGCCCAAGGGTTGGGGAGTTACTCGAATCATTACAAATGGAGGTGGAAAGCCAACCATTAGCTATAGGTGCAGCATTACAAACATGACAAATGGCTTTGGGTGACCGTTTGCCTTCCTTTGCCACTTGGATAGAAGCTAATCTGGAGTGAAAATGCTTTAAACTTTTCCTTTTGTGCTGAAAAATTGAAGTGTACATGAGCGGGTCCACTTATGGAAAGTCGTGAATCGAAATTTCACGAAACGGAGGTGAATTGGGCCTTTTTCCCTATATGCGCCGCACCAAATTCTATATGTGCCATGCCACATTGGAGCCTGTTTTGAGGCACTTTCAGGAGTCCAAAATGTGCCCAAGTGTGCTTGTTGGAAAGCCTGTCCTATCTACTTTCCAACCCAAGTGGAATTTCTGAATTTGGTGCTCATTTTCCCCTCCAAATCTTCATTCTCCCAGGACTGCTTCCTGTGTGTCAAAATAGGGGCAGAGAGGCCATTTTTTTGGTGTTTTTGACCTCCTGGAGACTCAAATCATGCCCAAATTTCTTGTCCAAGCACTATTAGTCATGATTTTGCATGCTGAATCCAAAAATGCAAGCCATTTGTCATTTGGAGCTCCCAATCCTAAGCGTCGCGCCAGTGGCGCAGCACACAGGGAGAAAAAACCTGTGTTTTGAACAAAAAATTACCATGTGACCAAAATTTCCCCAAATTTCTTGAAATTTGGGCTGGAGGTTCTCTAAGAGGCACTATGCTGGGCCACAAAAGCTTCAACCAAGATTCAAAGCCGATCTTCCTCTTTTGCCTCTTTTGTTGCTTTGCTCAATTTTGCCTTTAAGCTCCTTATCCGGGTCTTTGCACTCATGTTCCGTGCCCTGTAATGAGAAACCATCCTCCTCAATATGGTTTTGTCTCTGTCGGCCTTCTCCAGCAGTCTCTCCAGGTGGATGTTGATCCACTCTAGCCAGGACTCATGGTCATTGTTGATCTCTTGCTCCAAGGTAGTGAGCTCGATCCTCCTTTGTTGGGCAACTTGTCAATTCTCACGGATGTTTTGTAGCTCCATGATCTCATGTTGGTCCTCAAGTTGTTTGTTCCTCTACTCCAAATACTTGATGATCCATTTGGCCCTCTCCAAATTGAGTGACAAGTCTTGGATCTCCGTTTTCTGCTCCTGGATGGTCATCCTAAGTTTGGTACTCTCCACATCTGCATCATCATCCTAAATGAGGATGAAGTCAGCCTCCTGTTCACCTGATGGCCCCTCGTCATGCATGGACCTCTTGCCCTTGTCCTGTACCTGTGTTTTCAATACCGGAAGTGAGGCCCCTTCCACCCCGGGTGGAGATAACACTCGCTTTGCTGTTGCAAACAAGTGCCTACTGCCTCTTTGATATGTGATGAATACTAGCATAGTAGTGGTCTCGTGGCATTCATACTGATGAGAAGGAGCACATATCTCATACTATGATGAATGTTCAGATGCCATGGCTGCTGTGTGTACTGTACTTGGGCTGCCCTTTGATGATGGTATGAAACTAGGTGTTGTTGTGATATCTGCCACCAAGGGGAACAATGAAAAAGGGAGTATTAGGAGGGGAATAATATGATGGGAATAGGGGTTATGGGGAGAAGTTTTGTTTAGGGATATGTAGGAGGGTTTGGGGATGTTACAAGGTATGGTTTTGGGGTTTATATTGACCAATGAGTGGAGGGATAGTGAATAGGGTTTTAGTAGTGTTTTAGGGTAGGGAAAATAGAGAAAAAATTGGATGGGGGGAAGGGAAAAATGGAGAGAAGGGGAAAAAAATGAGAGGGAGGAAGAGCCTTGGCATCAATACAACAAGTTTGCAACCCTGTCAGTTGGAGAGGTTTCAAGGTGATTGATTGCAAGTTTGGCATGATTTCGGGCCTTCACGGGTGTGCGCCGTGTAGCAAACCCAGTGCGCCGCGCTCTGTGTCTGCGTCGTGCCCGTATAAAATTTGCCGTGTGGGGTGGCTCTATGTGCACCACACTCTTTACATGAGCCACGCCCCTCTGTGTGTGCACCGCACTCTGGAAAACGCCTCCAATTTCACTCCAAACACGCACTTTGCTCTCCCAATGACTTTGCTATGTTTCTCGTTACCTTGGTATGCTCAATGACTTTGTTTGCATGTGGAAACTTTGTGGAATGAAGAATTTGAAATTTTGGAGGAATAATTCAATCAAATTTAGGCCTTTTAGCCCTATCCGTGGCGCCTCCCATGTGCGTCGCGCCAGTGTAAATTTACACTGGAAAATTTCTCCCAGTGCGCCGCGCTCCCTCTGTGCATCATGCCTTTTTGCAGTAGCCTTTTGGAGGCCTTCCCGATGTCAAAATTAGGTGCAGGATAGCTCGTTGGAAATTTCTATGAGTCTAATTTCCAACGCAACTATAATTTTTCAATTTGGAGTTCATTTTCCCTGTCAAAAATCAAATCTCCCAAGACTGGTCAAAATGTGCCCAGTAAGGCTGCCTCAAGGCAGAGTGTTGTTGCAGTCAACTTTTGAAGGTGTTCCTCAACTCCAAATTGAGCTCATGATAGCTCATTGGAAATATATTTGTGTCTATTTATCGTTTTACTCATCAAGAAAGTCATTTGGCCAACCAAGCTAGGAGAAAACTTGATTTTCCCAAGGTCACTTTAGAGGTGTATCAATTCTCCCAAGGCGATAGTATTTTTGACATTTCTCTAAAACCATGAGACCTGTGTAAAAAATGAAGGAGGTTTTTCTTCCTTGGTCTGTTGTGGAAAAAAAACTCTCTCGGTTTTCCCAAATTCATCTTTGATTTCTCAGAAACATCAATTGAGTGAAACCTATCCCGATGTGTGGGACAAGGGATTTGCCGAAATGAAACGAAATGAAGGGGATATGGGGCTTCTAAATTCTTGAGAAAATTTTTGGAAGTGGGGAGGGATGTTAGAAAGTAGGGGAAAGTGGAATCGGATAAATTGAGTGAGGGGAAGGGGTCCAAAAAGGAAAAACACAGGCCTAGCCTAGAAAATTGCCAAGTTGTAGCAAGAAACTAGGGTTTGTGCGAAAATGAGGAATTTGGGGGATTTTAGTGATGGGAAGTGTTTAATAAGTACATTATGGATAGGGGAAGGTGTATGAACATCAGGATACAAGTTTTTCTGATGATTTGACCATCCAAGAGAAAATAGCTTTAAAACCCTAGGAGAGGGAAATGAACCTTGCCTAGGCGCAACTGAAGCATGAACAAGGTGTAAAATGACCCAGTGGAACTTGACATGATGATTAAAACCCTTTGAATGATGGTACACTCAGTTGAATGGTGACATGGAACGTCATTTGGACAACTTTGACAAGGGTAAAATCAAACCCTAGACCTAATCCCTAGTGACCAAATTTTGCTTGAAGACTCACTAAAATGACAAAATTTGACCTTGACACCTTAAAATCAATTTGTAAGAGCATGTTTGATCACTGGAGGAAGGCTGCAAAGACTGACACTAACGCATAGTAGATGAATGTTGCTTCATTCAATCTCTGGTTTAGTTTATGAATTAAACATTTGACTTACAAGCACATCTAGATACCCTTTTGGTAGCTCAGTAACCTCTGAAGACATTCCTTAATACTTTGCTCTTTATTGTCCATCAAATATCAGCTTAACTCATTGAAAACAACTACACATTTGAGCCAAAACCCACTTCAGTTGTGCTCCCTGGCCCATCGCACTGTTTATCATTGTAACCCAGTATGCATCGCACTCCCTGAGTGTAGTAGGTGCGATGCATCTGTTGGGTCCCTATAATACTAGTGATTACCCCTTTACTATTGTAGTTGTACCCCTTATTAATATTGTTGTGCCCCTATTAGCCCCATATTGTTATTACTATGCCCCATAGAATCCCTCTATTGTTATTTTTGTGGCTTTATATTATTATTGTTAGGTCGACTAGGT
>APFE030527624.1:11411-21445 GCA_000404065.3 Pinus taeda
GAGACTTGAATCGAGCTACAGTAAAGAATCAATACCCTATGCCTCGAATCGACGATCTTTTCGATCAAATGAAAGGAGCTGCTGTCTTTTCAAAAATTGACCTTCGATCAGGCTATCATCAGTTAAGGATTTCTGAAAATGATATTTCCAAAACTGCATTCCGGACATGTTTTGGACATTATGAATTCACCGTGGTACCATTTGGATTAACAAATGCACCAGCAGTGTTCATGAATCTTATGAATAGCGTTTTTCGTAAATATCTAGATCAATTTGTGCAAGTCTTTTTAGATGATATACTCATCTATTCCAAGAATAGGAAAGAGCATGAAGATCATTTGCAGATAGTATTGTCCTGTCTTAGAGAATGCCAGTTTTATGGAAAACTATCGAAGTGTTTATTCTCTCAGGAAAGGGTTCATTATTTGGGGCACATCATATCAGGTGAAGGGATTTCGGTAGATCCTGAGAAAGTAAAAGCGATCATGGATTGGCCAATACTAAAAAATGCTCATGAGATACGAAGCTTTATGGGTTTAGCCGGTTATTACCAAAGATTTGTAGAAGGGTTCTCCAAAATCGCAAAGCCAATTACAACCCTTCAGCGGAAAGGTGTTAAGTATGAATGGACCAAGGAATGTAGCAAAGCATTCTCTGAACTCAAAAGACTACTCACCAGTACACCGATTCTAGAGTCCCTGACATGGACAAAGATTTTACAGTATGTACTGATGCATCCAACAGGGACTGGGGCAATGTGATGCAGGATAGAGTAATAGCATATCTTCCAAGAAGTTAAAACCTCATGAAGAACTCTATGCTACTCACGATTTAGAATTAGCTGTTGTAGTACTAGCTTTAAAGATTTGGAGACACTATCTAGTGGGACGAAGTTTTACACTTAAAAGCGACCATCAAAGTCTACAATATTTGTTCACCCAAAGAGACTTAAATGCAAGGCAACAGCGATGGAGTGAATTTCTAAGTGAATATGACTTCGGGATATCATACATTAAAGGAAAAGAAAATGTAGTGGCAAATGCTTTAAGCAGAAGACCTCAGATATTTTCTCTCATACCCGTTAAAGTAGACTTAAGACAACGAGTACTGGATCATATTATAAAAGACAGTGGGTATTTAAAGGCGAGAGCAAGTCTTGAGGGTAAAAGGGCAAAAGGGCAAAAGAATCTAAATTTGAGGGATATGAGCTAGAAAACGATGGAATCTTACGATTCCATGGAAGAATGTATATTCCTGATAATAAAGATCTTCGATATACCATTCTTGGGGAAGCCCACAGAGCAGTATATTGTGCTCATCCTAGAGTAGGGAAAATGTATGCGGACACTAAGAAACTCTTCTTTTGGTCAGGTATGAAGTGTGATATCGCTCAATTTGTTGCAAAATGTCTGGAATGTCAGCAAGTAAAGGCAGATCATTGTCACCCAGCGGGCCTCTTACAACCCCACGACATTCTTATGTCTAAATGGGAGACTATTTCTATGGATTTTATCACTGGACTACCTCTTACTTCTCAAAGACACAATGCCATTTTCGTAGTGGTGGATAAATTAACAAAAAGCGCCCATTTCATTCCCATGAGAGACACTTACGATGTTGTTGACGTAGTTCGAGTATTCATAAATGAAATTATCAGATTTCATGGAGTACCTAAAAGGATTATATCCGATAGAGATTCACGATTCACTTCTAGATTCTGGACTTGCATGCAAACAGCCTTAGGTACTCAGCTAAATTTAAGCACTGCTTACCATCTTGAGACTGATGGGAAAACTGAAAGAGTAAATCAAGTACTTGAAGACATGTTGTGAATGTATGTAATGGATCAGCAATCACTCTGGGAAAAGTATTTGCCCTTAGTCGAATTTGCATACAACAACAGTTACCACAGCTCGATTGGGATGCCTCCATTTGAAGCTTTATACGGCCGACCTTGCAGAACACCATTAAGTTGGGACAGGTTAGAAGATCGAGTGATAATAGGACCAGAATTAATCCATGAAATAGAAGCGAAGGTAAGGCAAATTAGGCAACGATTAAAGGAAGCTCAGGATAGACAGAAGAGTTATGCTGACGCTCACAAAACTGATAGGAGGTATGAAGTAGGGGATCAGGTTTTCATCCGCATCAAGCCAAATAAAAGTACTATTCGATTCGGGAAAGGGACAAAGTTATCGCCCAGATTTATTGGGCCATTTAAAGTCGTGGAAAGCGTGGGACCTGTTGCCTATCGTCTTGCCCTGCCACCTCACCTGCATAAAATTCATAATGTATTTCATGTTTCTGTATTAAGACATTATATAGCTAATCTATCTCATAACCTTCAATGGAAGGAATTGCAGGTATCGGACGAGGGAGTCATATCGGTCGAACCTTTACGTATTCTAGAACGTAGGGTTCGACAGCTCAGGAACCGCCTGGTGGACCAAGTTAAGGTCCAATGGGACAAGTATAGTCCTGGATTAACAACTTGAGAAAGTACAGAGGACATATGTCAAAGACACCCTAGACTATGTCAATTTTGAAGAACTTTAAACTATGTTTAGTATATATTTTACTCCACTGCAATCAGAGACCTAGAAACATTTTGAATGATTATAGATAAACATGAAATTTTGTGACATAAATATATGTTTAACTTTTGCTGGTACATGGATACCAAAACGATATATGTGGTTTATTTTATTAAATTATAGTTGTCAGAGGAAAGTTAAGACAGTTAAAGGATTTTACTTCTAATAGAAATTAAGATATTGTAAATCTGTTTTATTTTTTTTTTACATGTCAATATGATCAATGGAATAGAAATAGAAATCAGGAAGTGAATACATTTTAGATGGAAGTCAAAAGACATGCATGGAAAATGGTAAAAATATGTTATACTATAGTATCATATGTGAATAATACATGAGTGAGTGTATGATTGCATATTCAAGTATCCAATTACCGAGATGACCACGTGATGACAAAACCTCAGAACAATTAAAGCTCCAAGTGATTCTATGATAGGGTGATTCTACTAGGAGGGGTGGAGGTGTTGCCCACTGTTCATCCTTCGAACCCTGGAGTCATGGGAGGACTGTGCGAGTCACGCTCCCCTAAACGTGTGATGATGACTACCGGATGCCTACTGGGAATCAGGTCGGTATAGCCGACGCTGTCACCTTAGAGTTTATGAATGGTTAGATCAGTAAAACTGACGCCATGGCATACTCTAGTAGAGGACGGATAGGATGGGAGCAGAAGAGATTAGGAAGGATAGGATGATTTTAAAATAGCTTGGAAAATTGGATAGGGAAAGTCATGCCCATTAAAACCTTAAACCTAAAATCTAACTTCGGGACGAAGTTTACTGAAGGGGGAGTGTATTTAACGAACCATCCTTAAAAAAAAAAAAAAACACCATATTATATGCTCCTATTTAAAAAAAATTAATTATAATAATAATAATATTTATATATATATATATATATTATATAATTATATATAATATATATATAAAATGATATTTATAAAATAAACTATCTTTATAAACTAAGTTATAAAATTCTAAAAATTTATTAAATGCTAAATTATAAAATGCTAAAGTTATAAAATTCTAAAGTTATAAATATTAGTGCTGCCTATAGTCACCGAGAGGGGAGGATGACTCACGGCTGAAGGAACCTGTCACCGTAGGAGTAAGCGGTGGAGACGTAGATGTACAGGGCGGCCACCGCTTAGCCCTGGCTATATAAAACCACCGAGATGGGGCTGAGAAGGGGAGGAGAGGGCAGTAGAACAAGGAATCAGGAGTACAACCAGAGGAATAAGATTGACCATTGGAAGAGATTTACTCGGTCTGAGGTTCTGGGCACGGGGGCAGTAAGCTTCTGAAGCTTACTGGATTGGCTGGGAGGAATTGGTTTCCCGGTAATCAAATCAAAATAACCGCAGAGTCATCAGCTTCAACAGCAGCAGACAGCAGTTCAGGTAGGTGTTCAAAATCCCTTACTGTTACTGCATATTGTTCTGCTTATCATCTTATTTCAGTTTTCGGTCTTTACAGGTAAGCAACAGGTCAGAGGACTGGAACTTAAGTTTGGATGGTGGAACTGCTCTTGAAGAGGGCTATATAGGTAATATAAAATCAATTTAAACTAACATAATATGAAAATAATTTTTTTTTTGAATCAACCTTCTAAAATTTCTCTTCATACACATTACTTGGACTTTGATTTTCTTGTCTATACCCAGCTTGAGCACGCTTCTAGTTGGACAATTAAATATTGATACTGTATCTACCTAAGCATCATTCTTCTGCTTTTACAATAGGATGCAGATTGTCTTTTGCAAGACGAAGCTATATGACATTACATATTACAGGGATGTGCTACCATTTAATGTTTTCTATATATCACTTTCAAACCTTTTCATTTTGCACATTGAGCATTTCATTTTATTTCAGCGAGTATAGAAAGCATTACATGAATTAAGTTCGTGTTACTCTTAGAGAAGGGAGAGATAGGCTTCTTATCTGGAGAATATAAGAACAGAAGTTTGAATTCTAAAAAATATCATAATCTAATTTACAATACACAACCCTTAATTTGACTATTATTGACAGTCTTATTCTTGCATGCCTACTTACTTGAACATATTACTGTGCTAGGGACTTGAGCTTTAAAACAGTATGCTTTATTTCCCAAAATAAAATAGTATGCATGTGCATTTGTCATCAATACTGTATATATTTATAATATATATATCTTTTCTCATTAGTAAGGCAGCGGCAGGGAGTATTGTTTAATGGGCCTTTAGGATTCCAAGGGTTTGAAAACCGGGCTCTGATACCAAATGTAAGGCTCCTAAATATTTAACCAGAAATGTAAAGTTTCATATTGTAAAGGCCATTAAAGTAGATTCATGAACCTGTAACTAATTTCTTTTATTTACAGAATTAACTAGTAGAATTTAATGAAGGTACTTACCTGTGTACTTGCAGTTGCTGATGTCTTCTGCAGCTCTCTGTGTACTTGCAGTTGCTGATGTCTCCTGCAGTTCTCTTACGGTTACCAAAAGACCAAAACCACCCAGCCAAACTGAGCAGAACCTCGCTGCTCAGTCCAATAAGCTTCTGAGTCAAAGCAAACTGTTCCCTCGTGCTCAGAACCTCAGAACAATCCGTACTCTTCCTTCCTGTGGATAATTTCAAATTCTTCTCCTCTTCCTCCTTCCGTTCCTCTTCCTCCTCTTCCTCTCATTCTTGGTTTATAAACTAATTCTTAGCGGTGGCTGTCCTTCCTCTAGCACCCACTGCTTCCTTTCCTCACGACACCCTTCCCATGGCGTGTCAAAATATATTGATTTTAATTAACTTTCCTTTTTCCGATTTTTATTTTAATATAAAGATTAGACTTATATTAAATTACTTTATTATTAGTTTATTTTTATTATTTTATTAATTTGATTAATATAATTTATTTATTAAAATTTATTTGATATTATTTCTATAAATAGGTCGTTACATGATAGTAAAATGTAGGAGGAAAAAAAAAATATTTGAGATTGATCTTCAGGAATCTACAAGCAGACTCAATGATGAACCTCGAAGCTTGGTTCCCAGAATTCTGAAATATGTAATTCAACTTGGCTCAAGAAACTCAATCTGGAGGCTACCCCTTAATGTACAAGCTTTACTATACATTTCGACCTCACTGAACACGTAGACAATACCCTGAAGTACAATGCCATTTTCAGCTTCAAATTTCTGATAAGTCTATCCCAAAATTGCCAGTGAATTAAAGCCTGTAAGAGGAGATTTGGACTCCAAAATACCGATTTCTGTAGCAATAAAAATAGGTGAGAACCCTGAGTGATGATGTTTGTAACAACACTTCTGATAACTCTGCCAATATTCAGGATTACGATGCCAAAGTCGGCCTCTGTTCTCTGATAAATTTGGTCTCTGTTTATAGTCTTGGCCTCTTCAAATAATAATGGTTCAATTGATGTACTTAGCCCTCCCTTTGGCACCAATCTTCAATTGAATTTGGCCTTCTTCAAACTAATGAGACTTTACAGGAATTCGGCCACTCTATTTCAGCATGCTCATGTTGAGAAATCTATGGCAGCTATGTAAGGTGATTTCTCTTACTTTGATAACTGCTTGTGATATATATTACTTAATTTTATTAACTTCTTTCTCTTGATTATAATTAGTGTTCTTATCATCAAAGTTTCAAACAGCTACCAACCCATAAAGAACAATGAGAGAAGAGGGCATGATATATAGGTGATCAGCCAAGGCCAAAACCTCTCTTGAGAGGAAAACCCACAAGAATTATTCTCTTCTTATAGAAATTCAATTGACGAATTCCAAGACCTATGACCCTTGACCAAGACCCCTCCAAGACCAAGTCAATGCCTCTCCTTGATGAGCTTCTCTTTCACAAAGTCAACTTCAGTCAAACTCACTTTCCAGTAGCTGCAGCTTCTTCTTCGACTTCTTTTTCGGACCTGCAACTACTTGACTACAACTCGGTCGTACTGCAAAAATCCTAGGCTACACGTGTGAGTGAGAATATGGAGAAATAGTCATCCTTTCTTCTTTGCTTGGTGAGTTGCTTCTTCTTCAACAATTTGGCTTGCAATATGATCTCTTTTTCACCCAAATTCGGTCTTCTAGATTGACTGTAATTTTCAGTCTTTCTGCTGCAATAAGGGCCCTAATTTGCCCAAACGTGTGAGAGGTGATTGAGGCCCAAAACAATTCCTAAAGTGCTTTGCTCTTTCTTCCTTTATCTCTCCTTTCCTTCGCTAAGTATTAGGCTCCTTCTAGCTTGATCGAACTTGATGATGCTTGAATGAATGATCATTTGAACGAGGTCGATGACTCTTATATATAGTCTTCCTTGGAGGTCGAATAGTTGTCCAATGAGGCCGACTTGTTCTTTGCGTGATGACAAAGTCTTGGAGGGTCTATATTACACTTTTGACTTTGCATAAATTTTCATTTACAATATGTAACATGCCCAAGACGGTCTTTCATACATGACAATGAATCAATTGACTTATAGACTCAATGACAAACCCGAGAAGCACTCAATGGGTGCTTGACCTATAAATAAAATAGCCTTGAGCATGAAAACCATGCCTCAAGAAATAACAATAATAATTTTATTTTTTTCTTTACACCAAATACATAGAATCATGATTATATATATCATTATGAGGACCGAACCTAGTTACATATTTCAACACTCCCTCTTAACTAGGGAGGTATTCATAATCCATACAAGGTACTTGGACATTCTCAATATGAAGAATTCTCATAAGAGGAGTAGAATTGGTAAGTCATCTCATAAGGTACTTCCTTAGCTTATGCCTTTGCATCAAGTATTAGCAGTTGGAAAGAAACACCGTCCTTTGAAGAAATGTGGAATGCATGCAGTCAAGAAGAAGCCCACATCTCATTAGCAAGTAATAAGAAGGAAGAATATGAGGACAACACTTCAAATGCTTATTCTACTCATCACAAGAAGAAGGGAGGATTCAAGAAGTTTAAGGGACCAAAGAAGAAGATTGACCTATCCAAAGTAAAGTGCTTTCATTGTCATAAGATGGGACAATTCAAGAATCAATGTCCTAATAATCCTGAAAATAAGAAAAGAGAGAGAGAACATGCTACAATTGCAAATGAAGCTCCACCTAAGAAGAACAAGGCTAAAGAATCTGAAGTCAAAGACTTATACTATTGAGTCTTTTAGGAATACTAACCCTTACAAATCCTTCTACTTATAACATAGATTATTCTTTTTAGGTTTTTGTAATGTTTTCTTTTATGTTTTGATTTTGAGAATGCTTTAAGTTGTTTTCATAAGGTATAGGCATCCCTCATAAAGATTGAATTGATGTAAGGATTAAGAGGGAGCCTCCACCATTTTACTAAAGATAAGTATTCTATTCTTTGTTTCCACTTTCATGTTTGATTTTCTCCATATATCTAGATTTGTTTGTATTAGTAATTACATACTTATAATCCTTTCTTTGTATTCTCCTTGCTTGGAAAGCTTGCAGTAATACACAAAGATTGTGGAGGAAACTTCAAGGGAAGACTTGTATCATGATAGTAAGCTTGTTAAAGAAACTCTACAAGGTTTGTTAAAGAAAAACTCAAGGTATGTTTGATTTGATTTGTTGCAGATCTTCTTTACATAATGAGATATGATCATTCTTCATTTGAAATTTGCTTTATATTACTAACACTTTCATGTCTAGGGTTTGCTATAAAATCTTTAAGATTCTATATTGTCAGGGTGATTAATCTCTAGATTGAATCTACCCTTATATTATCTCTTATTGTTTGCTCACTTTGATGAAACCCTAACCTTTAAGGTTCATTGTAAAACTCTGGCTTTTTGATGTTAAGGGTTGGTTGATGTTAATAATGAAACCCTAGTCTACTTAAGGTTTGTTGATCAAGTTTAGGACACATAATGAAATTCTACTCTCTTGATGTTTAGGGTTTTCATAATGTTATGGTAAAACCATAGCCTTTTAAAGTTTGTTGATGTCTAGGTTTGTTAATTTTAGGTATGTTCTATGCTTAGAGCAATTTATTTCAATTTTCACAGTTAGCTCAATATCTTTTCCAGTAGCAATCACATCATGCATTAAAGTAAGTGCAGATAGAACATACACATAAATCGTAGAAGACAAGCCAAGACAAGAGGACACAAGATGTGGCGCTAGCCAGGGACAAACCCCAATGTGGGGAAACCCTTGATCAATTTTTCTTATATGTTCTTCAACAGTTCAACAGAGAGAGAGAGAGAGATAGTACATTTACAACAGAAAACAACATTTTGACTTATCTAGATAAGAGCATAGATCATCTATAAGAAGATGATACATGAGATCAGTTGAAGACATGTTGCTTCAACTAATTCTCCAAGGTGACTCCTTCACCTATCATTGTGTTGCATCTCGTCATCATGTTGCACCATGCTGCACCCATCATGTAAGAGCATGAACAGATGTACAAAAAAACAGTAAGGAATTTAAAGCATGAACTTGTAACATTTTCAACAGAACCCTGACAAAATCAATTAACGGGACTGTTGAGATACCTACCTGTACTCCTACAGTTGAAGATGCCTCCAGTTACGCTGCTCGAGTTACCGAGAGACCAAATCCACCCAGCCAGACTGAGCAGAGCCTGGCTACTCAATCCAGTAAGCTTCTTAACAGAAGTTGACTGTTCCCCCATGCCTAGAACCTCAAAACTCTCAAGCTCTTCCAATGGCTTATTCCCCTTCTCCTTCTGAATTCTTCCCTCTGGTTTTTTGTGTCCCTCTGAATTCCATGTCCCGTGGTTTTTATGCTCTGGTCTTGGCAGTGGCCGCCCTTCCATCGGCAGCCACCGCTCACCCTACAGAGGACACGCCCGTGCTTACGCATCCCTTCCTGGTCTTCTTTCCAATCGTGAATGAATACGCCTTTATGTTTTAAACCATATGGTATGTATTAATTATTCTTTTAATATGACCATTACATTGTATATACCATGTACCATTTAAAACATTATAACGTTTATTTTTTTAACATGTCACATTGTTTTTATATATTTGTTTTAATATAGTATTTATAAACTTTATACTTGGATCCCCTTTTTAATTAATTATTTATATTAATATTTAACCTTTATTTTATTAATATATATATAGTCCTCTTGGATCTAACCATACATTACGCAATATTGATGAATGAGTAGAACTTCCATTCCAAGAAGTGTCATGGTATTTAGCACTTATAATCAATTTACTATAAAATACTAGTGCGATGTATGCGACACATGCATATGTAGCTATCATATGCATGTACCGTATACCTGCTATTATGCTTGCGTTCTTTGTAATTATAGATGGGTCGTTACACATCATCACAAAGTTGGACCTCATGACCATGTTGTACACATCATACTGCTACACCTTATGTTGCACTGTTGTCCCATGTGCCATTGTTGCACCATG